>PITA01002240.1:0-108117 GCA_004023965.1 Spilogale gracilis | reverse complement strand
AATTCAAGATAAGTCTCTTGTAGGCAGCATATGGATGGGTCCTGTCGTTTTATCCAGTCTGCAACCCTGGGTCTTTTTATTGGAGCATTTAGGCAGTTCACATTGAGGGTGATTATTGATAGATATGTTTGTATTGACATCATGTTGCCTGTGGAGTTCATGCTTCTATAAGTTACCTCTGTATATTTCTGTTTTTTGTCACTCTTGGGTTCGTTTCTCCTCTAAAGAACCCCTCTTAGTATTTCTTGTAGTGCTGGCTTGGTGGTTGCATAATCTTTTAGGCCTTGGCGGTCTTGGAAGCTCTTTATTTCTCCTTCCATTTTGAAAGTCAACCTTGCTGGATACATTATCCTCGGTTGCGTATTTTTTCATGTAACTTCCTGAATATGTCTTGCCAGCCCTTTCTGGCTTGCCAGGTTTCTGTGGAAAGGTCTGACGTTATTCTGGTGGTCCTCCCTCTATAGGTAAGGGATCGCTTTCTCCTAGCTTCCCTTAAGACATATTCTTTGGTTTTATGATTGGAGAATTTTACTATTGTGTGCCTGGAGGTTTTTCTGGCCTCATTGATCTTCGGGGGTCTCCTCTCTACTTCTAGGACATGAACATTTGTTTCATTCCTCAGATTTGGGAAATTTTCATCCATGATGTGTTCAACAATATTTTCTAGGCTTCTCTCTCTCTCAATTCCCTCAGGGATTCCAATAATTCTGATATTGGAGCGTTTCATGGCATCATTCATTTCCCTTATTCTGTTTTCTTGGGATTTTAGCTGTTTGCTCCAAGACTTCTCTTGCTCCTCCTTCTTATTCCATGTGTCTTCTAAATCACTGATACGATCTTCAGCTTCACTTACTCCGGCTGTTAGCATATTTAAATTAGATTGCATCTCATATAAAGCCTTTCTAACCTCAGCTTTCACTTCTGTTACTATGGCTTCCACTTTGAGACTAATGTTCTTTTATAAATTGACCTTTGCTTGGACTATTGCTGCCCTGAATTCCATATCTGTCATATTGTTTATGTTCATTTCCAGTAATTCTGTGACTGAGGTCGCAGTCTCGGGGTTCTTCTTCTGTTGGGTGTTCCTCCTCTGAGTCATTGTGGCGAGGAGTGGTTGAGGGGGTGTATGGCTAGGTATAAAGCCACTATCTAGGTGGATTGGTTGTTGGAAGGTTTTGGAGCAACCAGAGTTCACCACCGAAAAGGGAGGAGGAAGAAAATAGAAAACAGAAGAGAGGAAGCAAGAAAAGACACCCCTGCCAGAGCGGGGCCCGGTGATAGGATTTATATGGTACAAAGCTGTTACAGGGTAAAGAAAAGGGTTATCAAGGGTAAATGAAGAGATCAAAAAGCGAAGCCCAACCTATATGACCCCCAAGACCAGTATTTATATAATATAAAAGCAAAGACAATTACACAAACCCACTGACAAACTAGAATGGGAAGGTGAGGGCAGACACTCCTTGTGGGCAAGGAATGCGTTTCAGATGCTCCCGAGTTTGTCTTGTTATTATTGTTGGAGGAGCCCACTTTCAAAAGATATAGGGGGATTAGAACTGGTTGTATATAGGGGTAGTATTGAATAGGGATGTGGGATTGACTTGAAGCTTATATCTACATGTACACGTAAAAGAGAGAATAAAGGAAAGACGAGAGAAGAAAGGGAAGAAACAGAGAGAGCGAACAGGGAAACAAGTGGCAACAACAAAACCAGAAAATACAGGAGTGTGTTTCAAAAAATTTCAGGGTAAAAAAGGAAAAACAATGTTATGGGGTGTTGTATTGGTTATCACGTTGTGATAAGGGGGTTAAAAATTGAAAGAAGAAAAACCGTGAGAATGTATTTTTAAGGTTAAAGTGGAAGCTTTAAACGTAAAAATAGGAAAAAGTTTAAAAAAATAAATAAGGTGGAAAACTGTATCAATGAGTTGTAGGGCTTTTGGAGCTTGTAGTCAGTGCCAGGAGTTTAATAAATTGCCTTTCCCCCAATTTGGGTTTTTGCATTGGAGTGTTGTCCTCCTGAGCTTCTGGCTTGCTTTCTGGGGGCGGGGCCTGCCGCTCTGTTTCTGTCCTTCTACCTGGGCTACGTCTCTCCACCCCCTTGCTAGAGGCTGGTCTCCATGGTAACCAGGTCATCAGGTTACAATTCTCTGGTAGCGGAGCGTTGTTTTTTTACGTCTTTTTTCAGCTGCTGAGGAAGTCATGTCGGAGCAAGATGTCTGCACCCAGACCTCCCTCCCAGAGAGAGCCTCTACACAGAGCGGGGCTCTTTCCAGCCTTCCGGTTGGCAGCCTGTCATTGCCGGCCTGGCACAGATGTTGTATTGATTTCTGCCCCCGCCCCCGCTTGTCGCTTCACTCCTGCACCTCAAAGCCACAACTCCTTTTGGTTCGCGCGACCTTGTCTGTGCCCCGGGACCCGCGGCCTCTCAGGTCCCACGCAAGTCTGTAAAATCGCCTTTCCTGGGGGGTCCGCACCCGGCCCACGGGGTGGAGAGAGACGGGAGAGAAAGGCAGTGGCGTTAAAATAGAATCCACGCCCGCCACTCTCCCGGCGGCGGCGGTGGCGCCAGTGGCGAAAAAAAAATTTAAAAGAGTCTCCTTGCCTTGCCACGGGCTCCGCTGTGTTCCTGTTTCTGTCTCGCCCTGATTCAGATCATAATCTGCTGTTATTCCTCACTCACAGAGCACTTTGTTTTGGGGTATTTGCTTTCAATGGTTTAGCTCTGCAGGCTTCCTCCCCCACTCCCCTGTCTCTGGGGGCAAGCCTCTGGTCCCTATTACTTGTTTCTACGTTTTTGCCGATGGTCCTTGTCTCCCGTGGTGATCCAGAAGTGCAAAATATCACATTTCAGGCTGATTTCATGGGTGTTCACAGTGGTCCTATAGTGTTTTTTTTGCTGGAATTCAGCTCTCTTCAGGGAACTCCCTGAAATGTGGTCACCTGGCCTTCCGCCATCTTGACTCCTCTCTTATTTATTTATTTGACAGAGAGAGAGATCACAAGCAGGCAGAGAGGCAGGCAGAGAGAGATGAGGAAGCGGGCCTCAATCCCAGGACTCTGAGATCATGACCTGAGATGAAGGCAGAGGGTTTAACCCACTGAGCCACCCAGGCACCCTAAATATCCCCCTTTCTGAAAGAGGATGGATCCAGCTTTGTTTTTACCAGAAAGAGTTGCTTTATTTTATACATTACCATACTGCCATTGCTGTTTTTGCTCCAAGTACACGATGTATATATATAAGTATGAAAAGACATGGGGGGCCTGGGTGGCTCAGTTGGTTAAGCATCTGCCTTCAGTTCAGGTTATGATCCTGGGGTCCTGGGATCCATATCAGGCTCCCTGCTCAGTGGGGAGATTGCTTCTCCCTCCCCTCCCTGCTAGTGTTCTCTTTGTCTAACTCTGTTTCTCTCTCTTAAATAAATAAATAAAATTATGAAAAGACAAATATGTACAATGTTTAGTACCCAGAGAGCTGAACTGTATTTTACACCCATTTTCACTTCCTTCAAGTATGCCTCCAGTACTGGAAAAATAAAATAAATAAAATCTACATTTTGGAGTTTCTCCTCTAGTTATGCTTCTGGATGCAAATTAAGTTCCACCAATTACATGTACTTTCATGAAATTTAGAAGGCAGAGGGATTTGAGGTTCATTTTCCTGATGCTTTGATGGCTGTTGCTGGCAAGCCAAATCCTGAAGACTTGATTTTTCTGCAGCAGCATTCTAGGGTCCATTAGCATAGCTGTTGTTGAAAGGTAGTTGCACTGGGGTGAAGGATAGACTCAGCCTTGGGTGCCCTGCATCAGGTTCATGAGTTAGAAAGGTATTTGTAGTAGTGGTGGCTGGATCCTCAAGCACAGCCATGTCTGTGTCCTTGAACTTAGCAGTTCCATTGGGGAGTTCCTGATACCCTGCCTTTCTTATGTGGTAGCCTATCCTCTGACCAATTCAGTGTTATTCTAAGATTCTTTCTGGAGGCCCAGTTCAAAACTCATTCCTCTAGTCCAGCCAATGTTTTGGGAGTTCTCTATTTCAGGTATTAAACACTTAGAAAAGGAGAGTGGTTTTTATATCCTACAACTGAGTCCTAACTGATACAGATGTGCTCGTAAGAAGCCCTTTTTACATGGAATCCCTATTTGCTTATTAAAGAACATAGTATAAAAGATCACAGTTTCATTGTGATTGAGTTTCAGGGGATTTTTGGCTTATAAAATGTTAAATTTAAATTTCTCTAATGCCAAGTTTATCTATCAAGCTATTAATTATATATGCAAAATAAATAATTTACTATAAGACAAAGAAAAAAGCCTGCTCCAAATATTTATGGATTTGTAAATTACCCCTGTCATTTAAACTAAGCTTTTAAAATACAGGCATTTTCACTAAAATAAATTGAATTAAATTTAGTCTAATATCAGCTCATATTTATTGAGGATTTATTCTGAACTAAGCAATGTTCCATCATCCTGCTTTCTTTTTTCCCTCCTTACCACAAATCTTTTGATCCCAAGAAAACAGTTTTGTTATTTTCCAAAGACAAGCTAACACGGGATTATTTTAATGGTTAAGGCACACACAAGTGTGTTTGCAGCTTGAAGAGGTGCGGTCTTCTATGGATTTGGGTTTATTTCTAGGCCTAGCTACATTGCTGTATTAGAATTACTACAAACAATACAGAGAAAGTAGTGGCACCTGGGTGGCTCAGTCAGTTAAGCATCTGCCTTCAGCTTGGGTCATGATCTCAAGAACCTAGGGTTGAGCCTTGCATCAGGCTCCCCATTGAATGGGAAGCCTGCTTCTCCCTTGCCCTTTGCCCCTCCCCCCAACGTGTGCATGCACTCTTGCACACATGAGCTCTCCCTCTCAAATAAATAAATAAATAAATAAATAAATAAATAAATAAATGCTTTGTAAAAACAATACAGAAAATAAATTGAGAAGTCAGTAAAACACTACTTGTATGTTGATGCTGGGAAATATAGTCACTCTCCCATAGGGAATGTGCTATAAAGTGTTAATATAATGGTGATGCAGTTAAATACTCTAATTTCTAGAAACACATTCCCCATTGACAAGTGAGCTGTGCCTTTTATTTTAATTATTTCCACTTCTCTCTATCTCCACACTACCAGCCTATTAGAGCTCTTATCATTTCTCATCTTGATTTCTATTGCAGCCTCCTAACTGGTCTCCTTGTTCCATTCTTCCCTTCTATTGTAGTCCTTATACAGCAACCAGGGTGATCTTTTGTTAGTGGTTAACTCAAAAAATAACCCTAACCTTCTTAAAACTCTTTAATTTCTTTTCTTTGCACTTAGAACAAAAATCCTAAAACCTTACCATGGCCCTCATGATCTTGCATGATCAGGTAATGCTAATTCTCTCACCTTACCTTCTCACTACTTAGACACCTCCATTTCTCTATACACTGGATTTGCATTCTCTTTCTTGAATATTCAAGTTCCTTCCTACCACTGTGCCATCTCAATTGCTGTTTCTTCTCCTAAGAACACTTACTCCTCCACCTTCACATTATTGGCTCCTTCTCATCCTTCAAATTCTTAAATGTCACTTTCTCCAAAAAAGGCCTATTTTTCCTCAAGTGACAGTGTGCTCTTCCTTCATAACCCATGTCACAGTTATACTTATATACTTGAGTTTACTTCTTTGTTTAGTCTCTCTCCCACTAGACTAAGCTACATAATGGTAAAAATGATGGACTCTGATTCCCTCTCCCAATGGTGTCAGTAGGAGTAGATTAGAGAGTGAATCTTATGTCTTGCATGGGAGAAGCAGACAAATTTGATTTCCCTGACATAGTGGCGTTGGTAAGCTGGTCAAGGAGCTGTTCACCTTCCCAGGGGAAGGAGGTGCTTCTCTGATTCTCCTGCCAGGCAGGGTGAGGTCACTGGGATCCAGTAGAGGGCTAAGCTTTCACCCACACCCAATGTTATAGGGTGTGCTCAGTGAATCACTGCTGACATCATTAAGGGTTAAACAATGAGAGGTTTATTATATCTGGTTAGCGACCACTCGCTAGAGAGTCCAGTCTGCGAGGGCCCCAACCCTAGGACAGTCTGGGTATTTAAAGAAAGGAAATGTATCCTGGTGGGGCATGTCTCCAAAGAAACAAAACATATCCTGGTGGGTATGTCTCCAAAGAAACAAAACATATCCTGGTGGGTATATCTCCAAAGGAACAGAACATATCCAGGTGAACATGTCTCCATTTAACAGCAAAGTGACAGCAATAAGCTTACTCTTTTATAGAAGCAAGAGTATCTGGTTATGCAAGATAGTGCAGTGGGATGATTTATTATAGCTTTGTAATCATCCAGGGCCAATTGGGTACTTTCCAGCTTCGAGTTCTGGGACATGTTTTGTTGGGCTCACCTAGGGTGAGATGTCCTATTAGCCTCAAAACCGCCATTTTGGATATCTGGTGACCATTTTATGCCCAATATCAATGGGATGGAAGGAGGTTCTGCAACATGAGGCCAGTAAGCATTCTTTGCTACCCTAACCCTGGTGGCAGCAACACCAATTAGGAGTCTGAACCTACACACACACCTGGAAGCAATACGACTAAATGAAGTGATGTGAGGCAGAGCTAGTTAGAATTCCACTTCCTACTTCCCCTAGTTTCAGCAGCTCCCAGTGAGCACCTGAGCCTCAACACCTACCTGGCCTTAATGAGATGGAATGAGGCAGTGGTAGGCAAGGTTAGTTAGCATTCTACTTTCTCTTATTCCTCCACTGGTATCATTAGGGCCTGATGGGACTGATATATTTCCCTGAACCCTGCAACAAAAAAGCAGTGTAAGTCAGCCTATTTCTCTAGTGATGGGGACAGTGGGGCCCAGCAAGGAGCTCATCTTACACCCCTACATGAGGTCAATGACTAAGTTAGTGTCCTACTTTCATTGGAAAGTGTCAGCAGGGCCAGTTTGCTGATCTTCCACCCCAGCCATCTACAATGAATCAGTGTGAGCTGGGAATACACTTTTGCTAGGCGGTATTAGCAGGGCCAAGTGAGAAACTGAACATATACCCCCACACAAATCTTATGCTACACCTCAAACGGAATCATCTGCTTAAAAATATATTAAATAGAATTGAGTCTTGTAATATCCAAAACGTCTAGAATAGAAAGAAAATCACTTCTCATGCTAAGCACCAAGAAAACCATTAACATGAATGAGAAAATACAATCAAGAAATGCCAACATTGAGATAAATCAGATGTTAGAAATATATCAAAAGGGGCACCCGGGTGGCTCAGTTGGTTAAGCGACTGCCTTCGGCTCAGGTCATGATCCCGGAGACCGGGGATCGAGTACCATATGGGGCTCCCTGATCGGCGGGAGGCCTGCTTCTCCCTCTCTCACTCCCCCTGCTTGTGTTCCTTCTCTCGCTGTGTTTCTCTCTGTCAAATAAATAACATCTTTAAAAAAAGAAATATATCAAAAGGATTTTTAAAGCAAAAACCATAAAAATGGTTAAATAAATTACCTGTAACAAATGAAAACCCAGAACATCTCAGAAAAGAAATATATATTATATAAAAGAACCAAATGGAAATCATAGAAATGAAAACTATAATAACTAAAATTAAAAACTCACCGAAGAACTTAAAAGTAGCATGGAGATAACAGAGGATAGAACCAGTAAACTTGGGGACAAACCAATAGAATTTATCCAATCTAAGCAACAAAGGGAAAATATAGTGAAAAAAATTAATAACACTGAGGTCTTTCAGACAAAAGAGTCAACATCCATATCATTGTAGTTACAAAAGCAGAGGAATGAGACAATGGAATTGAATACACATTTTTAAAAGCCAAAAACTTTCCAAATTTAGCCAGAAAAACCCCACAAAAAACAAGAAACATAAACCTGTAAGTTCAAGAACCAATCCCAAACAGGAGAAATACAAAATAATCCATACTGGCATTATAACTACATTTCTATAAACAAAAGGCACAGAAAGAATCTTGAAAGCAGCAAGAGAGAAATGACACATTACCTGTAGAGGAATAACAATTCAAATGGTGGGAGACTTCTCATCAGAAACATAGGAGGCTAGAAGGAAATGCTGCACCATTTTTCAAATACTGAGAGAAAAGAATTGTCTGTTGCAAATTCTATATACAGCAAAAATATCTCAGGAATGAAGAGAAAGCAGACTCCCAAAGGAAAACTGAGAGAATGTGTCATTAGCAAACACACTCTTAAAGAAAGGATAAATGGTCTTTAAAGAGAATGAAAATTATAATAGAAGAAGACTTGGAAATTCATTAAAAAAGAGGATCATAGGAAGGAGTGAAAATAAGGATAAATATAATATGCTATTTTATTTCTCATGAATTTATTAAATTATATTTGATAGCTGAAGCAAAAATTGTAACATCAACTGATATGCTGTTCAATGTATAATTTGTGAGAAAAATTTGTATTTTAAAAGGAGGAAGATAAAGAAGCCTAAGTAGCAGTAAGTTTTCTATATTTCACTCAATGTGGTAATGTGTCAATACTAGTAAACTGTGATACGTTACATATATATATATATATATATATATATATATATATATATATATAGTAATGCTTAGAAGCAATCATTAAGAAAATTATCCAAAGCAATGTACTTAAAAACTATAAATGAAACAAGACGGATTCGTCAAAAAAATTGTTTGAGTAACCTACTGAAATGTAAGAAAAGATAAACAGAAAAGCAAAAATTAGAAAACAACTAATCCAAAAGGATGAATACCCAGCTTTTGTATCAACATGGTTGGGACTGGAGGAGATTATGCTGAGTGAAATAAATCAAGCAGAGAAAGTCAATTATCATATGGTTTCACTTACATGTAGAATATAAGGAATAACGTGGGGGACATTAGGAGAAGGAAAGGAAAAGTGAATTGGGATAAATCGGAGAGGGAGACAAACCATGAGGGACTGTGGACTTTGAGAAACAAACTGAGGGTTTTGGAGGGGAGGAGGGTGGGGGGATGGATGAGCCTCCTGATGGGTATTAAGGAGAGTATGTATTCCATGGAGCACTGGGTGTGGGGCATAAACAATGAATCCTGGAACACTGAATAAATTAAATTAAATTTTAAAAGAAAACAACTAATAAAGTAGCATGCATGAAAAGGAGAAGGAGATTCTATGAACAACTCTATACCTAAAAATTCAATAGCATAGTTGAAATACACAAACTACTAAAACTCATGCAAGAAAAAATATACTATCCAATTTCAACTGGACCTACTCAAAATTAAAAACTTTTGCTCTGTGAAAGACTATTAAAATGATGATTATAATAAGCTGGAAACTGGAGAAAGTATTGGTCATATATATGTGACTAGTATCTAGAATATTTAAGGAATTCTCAAAAAACTTAGTAACAAAAAACAAACCATCCATTTAGAAAATAAGCAAAAAGCATGAGCACACATTTCACCAGAGAGGATTCAAAGATGGCAAATATACACATAAAAAGATGTGCATAACAGTGGTGCCTGGGGGGGGCGGGGCTCAGTCCGTTAAGCATCTGCCTTTGGCTCAGGTCATGATCTTGGGACCCTGGGATAGAACCCCACCTCAGGCTCCCTGCTCAGCCAGGAGTCTGCTTCTCCCTCTGCCTAGTCCCATCCCCACCTGCTCATTTTCTTATTCTCTCCTTCTCCCTCAAATAAATAAATAAAATCTTTTTTAAAAAAAATGAAAAACAATATATGGAAATGAAAATGAAAACTACAATGAGATATCATTACACACATATCAGAAAATAAAAAATAGTGATAATATCAAATCCTGGTAAGCATACTGGTAAATAGTATCACTAATACCATACCATTGCTGGTGGGCATGTAAAACAGTAAGCCACTTTAGAAAACTGTTTGGCAGCTTCTTATAAAAATAAACATGAAACTATCATATGACCCAACAATAGCACTCTTGGGAAAATTATCCCAGAGAATGAAGGTTATATTCACACAAAAACCTGTACAAAAATGTTCACAGCAGCCTGCATTAGTTTGCTCAGGCTTCCATAACAAAATACCACAGACTAGATAGCTTAAACAACAGAAATTTATTTTCTCACAGTTCTAGAGGCTAGAAGTTAGAGATTGAAGTGTTGACAGTGTTGGTTTCCTCTGAGGCTTCTCCCTGTGGCTTGCTGATAGCTAGCCTCTTGCTGCTTCTTCACATGTTCAAGCTTCATCCTTCTATGCACACATCCCCATAGTGTCTCTTCTTTCTCTTATAAGGACACCAGGCATACTGGATTAGAGCTGTACACTAACAGCCTCATTTTTACTTAATTACCTCATTAAAGACCTAATCACCAAATACAGTTATATTCTGAGGTATTGGGGTTTGGAGCCTCAACACATGAAATTTGGGGAAACATAATCCAGCCCAAAACAGCAGCTTTATTTGTAATAACCAAAAAATGGAAACAACCCAAAATGTCCCTCAATGGGTGAATGGTTAAACAAACTGTGGTACACTTATACCACAGAATACTATCCAGCAATAAAAAGGAACGGACTATTGATACACATAGCAACCAAGATAAATTTTCAGTGAGTTATGTTGCTGTGAAATAGTCAAAAGGTTATACACTATATGATTCAATTTAGGTAACATTCTTTTTTTGTTTTAAATATTTTATTTGTTTATTTGACAGAAAGAAACACAGCCAGAGAGGGAACACAAGCAGGGGGAGTGAGAGAGGGAGAAGCAGGCTTCCCGCCAAGCAGGGAGTCCGATACAGGGCTCGATCCTGGGACTCCGGGATCACGACCTGAGCCAAAGGCAGTCGCTTAACCAACTGAGGCACCCAGACTCCTGATTTAGGTAACATTCTTGAAAGAACAAAATTATAGATATAGAGAAGGATTCATGGTTACCAGGGGTCAGGGACAGGGAGCTTTATGGTTATAAAAGGTTCACCATCTCCACAGAGAGTTGAGTGTGACTACAAAAGACCAACAGGGGGGATACTTGTAGTGATGAAAGTGCTCTTTATCTTGACAGAATCAATGTCAAT
Source organism: Spilogale gracilis (assembly GCA_004023965.1). Lineage (NCBI taxonomy): Eukaryota > Metazoa > Chordata > Mammalia > Carnivora > Mephitidae > Spilogale > Spilogale gracilis. The sequence goes on along the minus strand of PITA01002240.1, from coordinate 97,046 downwards.
AGCCTATGAGATTGCACTATGATTTCTCAAGATATTACCACTGGGGGAAACAGGGTAAAGGGCACTTGGGATCTCCATGTATTCTTTCTTCCAACTACATCTGAATCTGTAATTAACCCAAAAGAGAAACTACAACAATTACCTAATTGTTAAATAAACCATCATAAAAATAAATATAAAAATGAGTTATAGTTAGTTCCATACAGAAATTATTTGTTAAATGATTGAATGATATAACTTTATAGCCAGATCTCATAACCACTACCCATATTATTAATCCAGATGTGACCCTCTGCCTGGACATGTGTCACTCTGAAGAAAATGTCAATGGCACAAAGCTATATAAAAGCTGTAAGACTGTGAAGATGAGAAAGGATAAGAAAATGAGTGAACATATATTACAAACATTCACAGGAAACTACCTTTGGGACTGGTGTAAAAGCTCAAGGGCAGGAATAGAACAGTCCATTAAGCTATATATGCACAGGAATAGGGCCTATTAGAGAAGGTTTGTGGGAGTAAAATACTAAGGAATCTTTACTCGGCTGGAGTTTGGATGGCTGTACAGAGAGCGGATTTGAGTTTGAATAAGGAGTGGAGCAAAAACGGAGCTTGCTTCATCAGAGTCAACAGCATCTGAGAGGAAAACAGCTATAAACTTGGCCCAGGAGAAAAGTGAAGGAGAAATTACCAAATGAGGGCAGAGATAGTTGTAGGAGTGAGTCAGCAACTTAATTCAGCTTAGTAGTGAATTCTAGTAGCACTAGAATTTACTGATGAGATCCATGCCCTGTAACTGACCAAGTTGCATGTAGAATGTACTTTGAAACCACTATAATCTGCACTGAAGATCTATCATCATTTGACTTACTTACCAATCATACAACTTGCTGAGGAGCAGTGTTCAAAGAAATGGGTTGTTGGGAAAAGCAACTGGGGAAGTTCACGGTTTAAAAAGTAGCCTCTTTGAAAACTCATTCATTTCCCTCTGGTGTTTCCCCTGTAGAAGCAGTTTATTAGTGTTGTCAACATAGTAAATTTCTTTTGGGGGTTATCATCTATTTGCTTTGGCCTCTGCCTATGACTTACTTATTTTACAAAACATTTTTAACATGTCAAATTTCCTTAAACAAGGGCACCTGGGTGGCTCAGTTGGTTAAGCGACTGCCTCCAACTCAGGTCATGATCCCGGAGACCTGGGATCGAGTCCCACAACGGGCTCCCTGTTCAACGGGAAGCCTGCTTCTCCCTCTCTCACTCCCCCTGCTTGTGTTCCCTCTCTGGCTGTGTTTCTCTCTGTCAAATAAATAAAATCTTTAAAAAAATTTCTTTGAACAGAAGTAAGACAGTACTTCTAATCAAGAGATAAGTTCTAATGCAAGATTTACCACTTTTTTTTTTTTTGCCAATTGAAGAGAGACAAGGGGACCTCTTCGTTTTGATTTTTAAGTCCTTAAAATGAAAGATTATTTTCCAACAAGCTCAATGGAACATTGATTTGAAAATGACAATATAGGTATCTTTCCCTAGAAAATAATGGTCTCAAGTCATATATTTTGACTTATGCAGATCTCAAGAAAAGTATAATTCTCAATTTCATAGGAAAGTCTATCTTCAAATGACCAATGCCTACTTATTGAAGGAAACTTGGGTTTGGATTTAATGCCCTTAATGTCTCACAATAACTAGTATTAGAACATAAGTGAGAATAGTCACTGCTGCAACTGGCCTCATCCTTGAAGGAACTCAACATCTGCTTCCATTCACCTGACCCTGGGCCTTTCATTTATTTTTATCTTTTGTTTGTTTTTCCAAAATGGTTGTATTTTTTATTATGTTCAGTTAGCACTTTATAGTACATCATTAGTTTTGATGTACTGTTCAGTGATTCATTAGTTGCATATAACACCCAGTGCTCATCACAACATGTACCCTTCTTAATACCTATCACCCAGTTACACCATCCCCCATCCAGTCAAAAAATGTGCAGGTACTTCTCCAAAGAACACATACAACATCACTAGCCATCAGGGAAATGCAAATAAAAACCACAATAAGGTATCACCTTACACCAGTTAAAATGTCAAAAATTAACAAAACAGGAAACTACAAATGTTGGCAAGGATGTGGAGAAAGGGGAACACTCTTACACTGTTGTTGGGAATGCAAGCTGGTACAGCCACTCTGGAAAACAGTATGGAGCTTCCTCCAGATGTTAAAAATAGAACTACCCTATGACCCACCAATTGCACTACTAGGTATTTACCCCAAAGATACAGCTGTAGTGAAAAGAAGGGACACATGTACCCCAATGTTCATAGCAGCAATGTCCACAATAGCCAAACTGTGGAAAGAGCCAAGATGCCCTTCAGTGGATGAATGGATAAAGAAGATGTGGTACATATACATAATAGAATATTACTCAGCCATCAGAAAAGATGAATACCCACCATTTGCATCGACATGGATAGAACTGGAGGGGATTATGCTAAGGTGAAATAAGTCAAGCAGAAAAAGACAATTATCATATGGTTTCATTCATATGTGGAACATAAGCAATAATACAGAAGACCATAGGCAAAGGGAGGGAAATCTGAAGGGGGAGAAATCAGAGAGGGAGAGAAACCATGAGAAACTATGGACCACAGGAAACAAACTGAGAGCTTCAGATGGGAAGCTGGAGAGGGGGTAACAGGGTGATGGGTCCTGAGGAGGGCACATGTTGTGATGAGCACTGGGTGTTATATGCAACTAACGAATCATTGCACACTACATCAAAAGCTAATGATGTACTATATGGTGGCTAATTGAACAAAATAATTTTAAAAACTAGCTTAAGCTCTTCAGCCCACTCACAGAAATGATTCCCTTCTGACTTCATGCTCCACCTTGGGCTCTTGACCTCTTCAATGTCAACCAGCTTCTAATTCTTTTGGCTTTCTTTTTTGTTTGTGTGCCTCCATTGCCTCTCAGAAGATAGAACTGTTGCTTTAAGATTTTTATCTCTGGATATTCCTACTTCTGACCTCCCTTGGTGTCTTAGTCTATGTGGGCTGCTATAATAAATACCTCAGATTGGGTGGGTCATAAATAAAAATTTATTATAGTTCTGGAGGCTGGAAGCCCAAGATCACAGTGCTGGAATAGCTGAGTGAGGGCTTTCTTCTAGGTCACAAACTTCTTGTGCCCTCAGATGGTGGAAGGGATGAGCTAGCTCTCTCAGGTGTCTTTTATAAGGGCACTAATCCGATTTGTGAGGGCTTTGCCCTCATGACCTAATCACCTCTCAAAGGCCACACTTCTTAATACCATCACATTGGGCATTAAGGTTTGAACATATGAATTTGGCAGACATTCAGACCATATCACTGGCATCAACATTCAGACTATATCACTAGGTCATCACTAACCCTCCACACTGAGTCCAATTCCAGACTCTGAAACTCCTTTAATATCCTTGCTCACTTGGCCAGAACCCCAGCCAGGCTCACATAAGTTCCCCTGAAAGAGAGGAAGGAGACAAATTCCATTTCTATCTCAGGGCCTCTCCTAATATTTTGGGGTTGGGAGAAGATGGATAATTGCACGCTTGTACCTTCTGAGGCAAGAAGAGACCAGAATCAATGCAAAGTTAGAACAGAGACGACATTAACAATTGCAGTGGTTATATCAATAATGACAATAATTATTGAGCAAATTATATGCCAGACATTGTTTTAAGAAATTCATATGTTTAACTTATTTAATATGCACAACAACCTATAAGTGCTATTATTATATTCATTTTACACATGAAGAAACTGAGGAACAAAGGTACTGAATAATTTGTCCAAAGATGTGCATCTAGGAAGTGCCACCTGGGAGAAAAAGAAAGGTAATTTGGCTCCAAATTATTTATTCTTTTTATTTTATTTTATTTTATTTTATTTTATTTTATTTTATTTTATCATTTTATTTTTTCAGTGTTCCAAGATTCATTGTTTATGCCCCACAACCAGTGTTCCCTGCAATACATGCCCTCAATATCCACCACCAGGCTCACCCATCCCCCCACCCCCGCCCCTCCAAGACCCTCAGATTTTTTCTGAGTCCAAAGTCTCTCATGTTTCATCTCCCTCCCTGATTTACTCCACTTCTTATTGAGATAGCACCTTATACCAGTCGGAATGGCCAAAATTAACAGGACAGGAACCAACAAGTATTGGAGAGGCTGTGGAGAAAGGGGAACCCTCTTACACTGTTGGTGGGAATGCTAAAGTTGGTGCAGCCGCTTTGGGAAACAGTGTGGAGTTTCCTTAAAAAATTAAAAATAGAGCTACCCTATGACCCTGCAATTGCACTACTGGGTATTTACCCCAAAGATACAGATGTAGTGAAAAGAAGGGTCATATGTATCCCAATGTTCATTGCAGCAATGGCCACAATCGCCAAACTGTGGAAAGAGCCAAGGTGCCCTTCAACAGATGAATGGATAAAGAAGATATGGTTCATATATATAATGAAATATTATGCCTCCATTAGAAAGGATAAATACCCAACTTTTGTAGAACATGGACTGGATTGGAGATTATGCTGAGTGAAATGAGCCAAGCAGAGAAAGTCAAGTATCATATGGTTTCACTTACTTGTGGAGCAAAAGGAGTAATATGGAGGACAGTAGGAGAAGCAAAGTTTTTGCTCTTAGTGACTATACACATGAGGAAACAGTGAGAAGGTGGTCTTCTGCAAGCCAGTAAGAACACTCTCACCAGAATCTGACCATGCTGGTAACCTATTCTTGGAATTCCAGCCTCCAGGACTGTGAAAAATAAATGTATGTTATTTAAGCCACCTAGTCTATGGTATTTGTTATGGCAACCTGTGCTAAGACAGGACTATATAAGTTTGCCTTATTTATCTGCCCTCTTAAAACACCGACTCTAGATAAAATACTCCTAGGGAAAACAGAAAGGATATTTTCATGTCTTAACCTAGCTCTTAAGTGGCTATAGGAGAAGTTATTTAGAAATTAATTGTAATGGGACATAAAAGATTCACAGCAAAGTAATTTCACTCTGGTATCAAATTTTCAGGGTTGTTTTACAAGGTAACCAGGTGCCAAGTTGGCTAAAACCCAGAAAAATATAGTGATCTGAAAGGGAAAAAAGGAAAGCCACAAAAAGGGAAAACTAGGTTAAATCCCCAAAGAGGAGTAGAAAAAGAAAGAGTATAAGACATAAAAGTTAACAGGAAAACATTCCCAGATCACACAAGGTAAGAAAGAAGGACCAAAGAGCCTGATGGCCTCGGACAAATGAGGAGAAAAAGCTGAAAGCAGGTGACTGAACAAAGCTGTTTTCCTGGTCCTGCTGAAAATGTCCAGGTGTTATCCAGAATAAAAGCCACTAGTGGAGAAAGGATGTTATGTCAGACCATAGGAAGTAAGAGACCAGCTGAAAAGAGCATTAAAATGTAGAAAACTGGCAGATATAAAGCTTTAGGGATCTCCTTTAGAACTCTCCAAGTCTAGAATACAGAGTATAGATCAAGCTTACAAAAGGTTGTTTTACTTTACTTGTGGCTCATTAACTCACTGCAATCTGAAAGGGGAACTCCTCTTTCTTCCCCTAGCATCTGGAACTAAGTGGAATACCTTGTAGATGCTTAGTAAATCCTTGCTGACATCATCACTTAGAAGAGTTTCAGATTCTGGGTAGCAACCAACGTGCTTCTGTATAGAGCAACTTATAACAAATTATAACAATCACCCTATGAATTTACCTCTGGAAAAAATATAGGGATATAGTAGGTGAAATGTTACTGGATATAATTAAGGAGTTTTATACTGCAATATTTGGCACACTCCCTGAGAAGACAAGGAGATTGGATTTAGACCAAGGATAATAGCTTAAGCAAGAGTAAGAATGAGAATTCACCAGTATCATTGATGAAGGTCCACGATGAATCTAAATCTTACATACAAAGGACAATTTAATATTGTACTATGGTCATAAAAATACTGTTCTGGGGGCACCTGGGTGGCTCAGTCACTTAAGCATCTGCCATTTGCTCAGGTCATGATCCCAGGGTCCTGGGTTCAAGCCCAACACTGGGCTCCCTGTTCAGCAGGTAGTCTGTTTCTCCGTCTGCCACTCTCCCCACTTGTGCTCTCTCATGCTCGCTCTCTCTTGCTCTCTCTTTCAAATAAACAAAGTCTTTAAAAAACATTGTCTTAACTGCTGTTTTAAAATTTGCCATATGTCTCTACTTTGCTATATAATTTTATGTATTGAAAACTACATAGGCAATTCAAATCACAAAATCCATTCTAGGTGGTAGTTTTTCTCTACATTTGTTTCTTGGTCATATCTGAAGCTTTGAGGAGATCTACAAAGCTATGTGGCATTGGTTTGAGCATCTGCACTTGGCTAATATGACTAGAAGTGGCCAGTTACTAATGGAATATCAATTACCAAATACCAATTATACTTTCTCTCTACCAAATGCTATTTTAGGCTATGGAGATGCAGTGGTGAATGGCACAAACAACGTCCCTACCGTCAATGGGCTTATGTTTTAGTGAAGGATGACAGGTAATAAACAAGGAAACATAAAAAGATAATTCAATTTACTGATGAATATAATGAAGAACATGATAGAGTGAAAAGTGATAGAAAGACATTGCCAAGATGGTCAAGAAAGGCTTTGATGTGGAGGTGATACTGGAGATGGGTTCTGAATGGTAAAACAGAGGCAGCTATATTCTGGTGGAAGAGTATTCCAAGGAGAGGGATACACAATGATTTGAAAAGATTCTCAGGGAACATACTAGCAGACTTCTTTCCATCTACTTTTTGCCTTGCTCTACTCTAGCCATACTACATTTTTCACTTCTATTGTGTACCTTTGAATGTTTTCTCTGCCTGCAACACTCTTCTCTCATTCCCTCTCTGTTTTTAGGGTTCGTGTTAGAGAATACTTGAATGAGATTAAAAGCCCCTGCTGGAATTCCCATAGCACCCTGTACTTTCTTTTATAACTCTCAACCTACATACGATTCACTTAGCATCTGCATTCTTTGCTGTAAGTCCCCTGAAAATAGACGTCATGTAGTATCTATTGCTGTCACTTACTGTTGGGGTTATTATTATTAATATTATCATCATTAGCATCTGCCCTTTGATGATTTAAACATTTACCTGCTGGAATCAGGAATCTGAGCTTAATAACTACTTTGGGGTCCTGTGATTTATTTAATATGCAGATAAAATATTTTTTCATAGATGTTTTAAGGTTTAAATATGTATCTTTTCCACTTAGTAAATTCCATTCTTTCCATCTATGTTCACTATTTTCATTATTCCACAAATTAAACTCACTGAAGTGACTTTTCCAAGATTTTGAAAACATCTACCATAACCAGGGGTGCTCAAACTTCGAGTGTATCAGGATCACCTGCATTGCTGGTTAAAAACACATCACACTCATTTGTCACTATTCTTTGAACAGTGTCTGAGGTCTCTAGATTGAAAGGTAGTTTTGAGATCGGATAACATTTTAGCCATTAATACAGCAAAAAAAATCTTGTCACATATATGTGAATGCTTCTTATGTGAATCTGAAAAAGAACACAATAAAAGGAGTGAAAATTTCTTTAACGCCAATTTGATTTTTCCAAGCTTTCTGGCACAAAGTAAAATTTTAATATAGCAAAATTGGCTTGAAGTTCTACAGAAAGCACTGGGTGCAGTTCAACTTTGAGCATGTTCTCTAATTTAAAAAGTCAATAATTAGAAGGTGAAAAATAATGAGCTCTATTACAGTGCTAATAGTTTAATGAGGGATTTGGGCTTTGTTTATGCACTTGGTATTATTTTTCTAGACTGGCCTCATGTCAGAAATCACTTTAAAGCAGCAGCACAGAGTAGATAGGAAAGTGAAAGGCAAATACAGATCTACATGAAAATTCTACATTTAGCATGGATTTTTTTTCCACATCATGTTCAGTGTCTGACCCTAGAACCTGAGTATCCATGGGATTTGTGCTCAGAGCTTACAGGGGCTGCTTTACTGTGCTTGAATGGAAATGCCAATTTCCTTAGCACCTGATGCATCTGACCCTGAAAGCCAAGGTTGCACTAAATAGTCTAAAGGAAACCACACAGATCTGCAAGAACTATATGAAAATTGCTTATTCTTATTAAGGGATAATTTTCATCCCACCACACCCTCTGCTCCCAGTGAAAATGCTGTGTGTGTGTGTGTGTGTGTGTGTGTGTGTGTGTGTGTGTGTGTGTTATATACCAAATGCTCCTATCAAAGATAAGATGGATGGGTATTTTGAGAAATGCCCACTTGGTACTCACCACCAACTAAGGAGAGTAATAACTTTGGAAAGCACAAGAAAAAAAGTGCCCAGCATTTAGCTGTGTGAAATATGCATGCTTTGAGGTTGAAGGGAAAATTTTTTCCAATATCATTGTCTAAATGAGTCACTTCTCCAATACACTCTATAGCAAGAAAGAATAAAGGACTTCCTTTTTCAATGAAAACACACAGTAAACACTCACCATGTCCTCAGCAAAATTGTAAAATGAATTGGGTTGTCTTTGGCTGTCACCTAACCTTTCTGTACTCACAACTCTCTCCTCCCATTTGGCACCCTCCAGGACCCATTGCTCACGTCCCCCATTTCTCTCATGCTGTCCCTTAAGGTGAGTCCCTTCTAGGAAGCACACTAGGTACCAAATTGTCCCTTTACTGACTCCCAAATCACATCACATGTTACTCATCCTCTATTCTACTTTACAGAATACCTCTCCCCCTTTCCCTCTCCTGCCATGGTGTAAGCAGCCCTATAGAAAGGCCCACATAGTGAAGAACTGAAGATGCCTGTTCACAACCATCGGCATGAGCTTAGAAGTACATCCTTTAGCCTCAAACTTTCAGATGACCACAGTCCTGGATGACAGCTTGACTAAAACCTTTATAAGGAATCTAGAGCCAAAATAACCCTACTAAGCCACGCTTGAATTCTAACCCTTGTATATTGTGAGATAATAAGTGTTTAATGTTTTAAGTGACTAAATTTGGGGACAATTTGTTGTGCAGCAGTAGATGACTATACAGCCTCCAAAATATCACCTACCTTAGAATATCTCCCTATAGTACCTAAAATTCTCAACGGACGTACTTAAACCTCAAAAAAATTGTCCACTCTCAAATGTTTTGCAATGTTTGTTTGCAGGGAGGATTTAAAATGGTATATTAAGTATTATTGGCCCCTAATACTGCATAAAAAATAAATTATCCAAAATATTTGTCACCTACAAAGCCTTATGAATACAACTTGGGGAAATTTGTTGTTTTTATTGTGTTTCTCCTTATTTTTAAGTCCTTTTTTAAGTTCCTGATTATAAAAGTAATGTTTGTTCATCATAGAAAATTTGGAAAATATAACACCAATCCAGAAATGGCCATTGTTTGTTTGTTTTCTAAGTTTTTATTTAAATTCCAGTTAATTAATGTACAGTGTAATATTACTTTTAGGTGTAGGATTTAGTGATTCAACACTTACCATACAACACCCAATGCTCACCACAAGTGCCCTCCTTAATTCCCATCACCTATTTCACCCATTCCCTTTACCTACCTGCCAGCTGGTAACCACCAGTTTGTTCTCTATAGTTAAGAGCCTATTTCTTGGTTTGCCTCTTTCTTTCTCCCTGTGTTTGCTTTGTTTCTTAAATTCCACATAAGAGTGAAATTATATGGTATATGTCTTTCTCTAACTGACTTATTTCACTTAGCATAATACTCTCTAGCTCCATCCATATCGTTGCAACTGGCAAAATCTCATTCTTTTTATGGCTGAGTAATATTCCACTGTATATAAATACCATATATTCTTTATCCAATCATCAGCCAATGGACAGTTGGGCTCTTTCCATAATTTGACTATTGTTGATAATGTTGCTATAAACATCGGAATGCCTGTATCCTTTTCAAATTAGTATTTTGGTAACCTTTGTGTAAATACCTCATAGTGCAATTGCTGGGTTTAAAGTAGTTCTATTTTTAACTTTTTGAGGAGCCTCCAAATTGTTTTCCAGAGTGGCTGCACAAGTTTGTATTCCCACCAACTTTTTAAGAGGGTTCCCCCTTCTCTGAATCCTTGCCAACCCCCGTTGTTTCCTGTGTTAATTTTAGCCATTGTGACTGGTATGAGGTATATCTGTGAGGTAAGGGAAACAAAAGAAAAAATAAACTCCTGGGACTTTGTCAAAATAAACAATATCTGCACAGCAAAGGAAACCAGCAACAAAACCAAAAAGCAACCTACTGAATGGGAGAAAATATTTGCAAATGAAATTTCTGATAAAAGGTTAGTATCCAAAATACATAAAGAACTCTCAGTTTCAGCTAGGGTCATGATCTCAGGGTTGTGGGATTGAACCCCACATCAGGCTCCACATGTGCCATGAAATCTACTTGGAACACTCTCCTCTCTGCCCCTTCCTTTTCCTTTCTCTCTCTCTCTTTTTAAAATAAAAAATAACTTATAAAACTCAACATCTACAAAACAAATAATCCAGTGAAGAAATGGGTAGAACACATGAATAGACATTTTTTTCCAAAGAAGACACTAAGATGGCCAACAGACACATGAAAAACATGCTCAACATCACTCATTATCAGGGAAATACAAATCAGAAGTGGCCATTATTCATGAGGATTAATAAGAGCCACGAAACGTATCAGATCAAATAGAGGAGGAAAAACTAAAAATCAATTTTCCTGAGTTAATAATTTTTTGTCTAAGACAGCAACAACTTTTTAGACATCCCTTTTTTCTTTTTTTTGACTTTAAATTTATTTTATTTTTCAGTGTTCCAAGATTCATTGCTTATACCCCACACCCAGTGCTCCATGCAATATGTGCCCTCAGTACCCACCACCAGGCTCTCTGATCCCCCACCCCCGCCCTCCAAGTTCCTCAGTGTGTTTTGGTGTCCAAAGTCTCTCATGTTTCGTTTCTCTCCCCAAATTACCCTACTTCCCACTTACTGTCCTTCTCCTACTGTCCTCTATATTATCCCTTATGCACCACAAGTAAGTGAAACCATGTGATACTTGACTTTCTCTACTTGGCTTATTTCACTCAGCATAGACTCTAGGAGAGGTCGGCCCTGCAGGGGATATCTGCAAGGTGAGTCTGAACCCAGATTTTATGCAGCCACTCAACAGCCCCCTGCCCACTGACAGTGCCCCCTGTCAACTAGGGGGAGGCTGAGTGGAGGGGTGGCAGAGAGCTTGGCTAGGGAAGGTGCAGGCCTTGTGGAGTCCTGGCGGAGGAGAGAAGCCAGGGACCACCCACATGGGGGGGGAGTTGAGCTGGTCTGGGGTCCTTAAAGGCAAGAAGGTGGAGAGGAAGAAGTTCTAACAAATATTGTTCACTTTAATATTCCAAAATGAAATTAGTAGGTAATATAAATCTCCTGTAAACATAATTTGAAAAGAATTGTGATGCCTTAATGGTAATATAAGGGAGAAAGAAAGGGACAGTAATTAATAATAAAATAATATATCTTAATATGTAAATGCTTTGATGTAAACACACTAAGAGACGTAATGAAAGGGAAAGATGTCTATTGTGAATGTGACTGCTATATATTCAGATTGATTTGAGAATGTTATGTTGGTGTTTCAAATACTATAAACTCTATGCAAACCAGAAGATAATGGAGTGATACCTTTAAATTACTGAAAGATGTCAGCTCTTAAGTCTATACCCAGCGAAAATATCTTTCAAAAATTAAGAAGAAATAAAGACATCTTCAGACAAGAGCTGAGATAATTCACTGCCAGCAGACCTGTAGCACAAGAAGTATTAAAGGAATTTCTTCAGGCAAAAGGACTATGATACCAGATAGCAGACAGATACTTGGGTGAATAAAAAAAAAAGTGATGAATACCATACCAAAAATGTCTAAAATATGGAGGTAAATACCATGAGAAGCATTGCCATCAGTAACAGAATTTTCCAAAATGCAAATTGCTAAGGCTCTGTGCCTGGACTTGACTGAGTTATTTAACTTCTCTATGTCTCAGTTTCTTCATCTGTAAAATGGGAATAATAATAGTATGTGCTTTTTAGGGTATTGTGAATATTAAATAAATTAATATATATGAATGCTTACAACAGTGCTTGGCACATAGTATGCTGGATACATTTTAGCTATTATTATTAATAACATTCTAGCAAGTAAAATCTTTGTTCAATAAACCATTTCATTCTTAGAAAATTTAGCATGTATTAGTAATTGTGAAAATATGCTTTGTGTTTATAAGCAAAACAAACTTAGCTTCTAAGATTGTTTAATTTTAAAATAAGTCTTTAACACCTCAACATTCAAAAGTCTTATGGGACATAAATAGGATAATTTTTCATTGTGTGAGTGTCATCATTGCAGAACATCTAATATTCCTGACCCTTTCTCTTACTAACACCCTCCAACATTTGAAAACTAAAAATACCCTGAAACCCCTTCTGGCAATAGATTCCTACCAAGAATCCTAATCCAGTAAGCAGGCCTAGGTACTGTGCACCAGCATCTAAAAGCAGTGGGACAGGGGCACCTGGGTGACTCAGTGGTCAAGTATCTGCCTTCAGCTCAGATCATGATCCCAGAGTCCCAGAACAGAGCCCTGCATTAGGCTGCCTGCTTGGTAGGAAGCCTGCTTCTTCCTCTCTCATTCCCCTTGCTTGTGCTCCCTCTCCAGCTGTGTTTCTCTCTGTCAAATAAATAAAATCTTTAAAAAAATAAAAGCAATGGAACAGGGCATCTCAGTGGCTCAATCGGTTAAGCGTCTGCCTTGGGCTCAGGTCATGATCCCAGGGTCCTGGGATAGAATCAGGTTCCCTACTCAATGGGGAGTCTGCTTCTCCCTCTGCCTCTGCCCCTGCTCATGTGTTTGTGCTCGCTCTCTCTCTCTCTCTCTCTCTCTCTCTCTCTCTCCTCTCACAAAAATAAATAAAAAATCTTAAAAAAATAAAAGCAATGGAATAAACAGCTAGTTTCCTGGAAGGAGAACTTTGATAGATTCTTATCTCAACCTGGGCTCAAATACTTATTAATCATGTGATTTTGGGCTAGTTTCTTAATCTCTGTGCCAAAGTTTCTCATTCATAAAATACAATACGATTACAATAGTTGTTACCTTACAGTGTTGTAAAGATTAAATAACATATGTACAACACTTAGCAAATTATCTGGCTCACAATAAATAGTGGTAACAGTTGTTGTTATTAATATCCCAGCGTGCTATGAGAGAAAAAAGAGTAATCCCTGTATCTTCTCAGGGACTAGTGGCAGAGACTACTGGTGCCCACCAAATAGTCCATTTGCTTTGTGACATACCCGAGTCTCCTTTGCAGTTAGGAGAGACCTTGTGGATAGTTCTGACCAATTGAACTATGAGCAGAAGTAATGTGTCATTCAAAGACTGAAGTAGGTAAGATCTGGTATACTGTCTCCTTGTCTTTATTCTCCACATCAGCCTTGCATGAGAGAAAAATAAGCCTCTGATCGATGCATCCATATTTAACAAATGAGGAAATTGAGTTACAAAGAATATAAGATCAAATTGGCTTCACATGACATTTGGTCTCATGTATACTATCTAATAGGCCCTTCATGTAAACAAGGACTATTTCTCCAAATGCACCATTGTATGTAATTTCCCTCACAAAATTATCTAACAAGTAGAGAAAAATAGAACCCTGTTGAGAGGAAGGTGCTGGGTGGCTGGTTATGTGCCCTCACTAGCTAAGCAACTCTCCCACACTCCAGCCTCATCTATAAAATTCAGATTCATGTCTTGGCAAAATGAAAAACTTATCCACCATGGACATGAGTGTTATTCTTAAAGATTCAATACAACAAATTATAGAATTCACATACATTAAAGATCTCCTATGCAAAAGTCATAGTATTTTAGAAATGGAAGTAGATATTAAAGTTCATGCCATCCAATGCCTACGCTTTACACATGAGGAAACTGAGGACAAGTAAGGGGAAAAGGATGACCCCAAGATTATCAAGCTAGATAATGAATGTGCAGGATAATAAACAATCCCGAGATCAGTAATCATTCCATTAATACCCTACTACCTCTAACAGATGACGATCTAAGTACACATGGCCTTGTTTCCACTTTCTTTGGTATGGGTCCATGAAGTCATGTAAGAAGTTGAAAGAGCACATCAGAATGAGCTGAAAGGTTTAGATTTAATTAAAATGTGAAAAAGCTAGTTAAGAATATGTAAATGTATCCAGGAAAGAACATTAACACACTAAATCCCTATTCAACATTACCTAGAATCATTCATCACCACAAAACATCTGTGCTGTCCATGAAGAAAATGCATTCGGAGTTTTTTTTTCCCAGGATGGGATTTCACAGAAGTAGCTACCCTTGTCAGTAACTTCTCAAGTGACAGGATGTCAGTAAGGATACAACATTTGGCTAGGGTCAGGAGTGTGACCTATTAATGTATTGTGAGGACACTAGCTGGTTTGTATAAGGAATGGTCCCAACTTGTATCTTGGATTCCTAAGCCTTAAGTCTGACCAAGAGATCAACCCAGCCCATCCCTTTGGTCTCCAGAAGCAGCAGGAATCAGAGACTTTTATTCATTCCTGAAAACCTTACATCTCCAGCTAGATAGCTATTCATCCACTTCAGCCTGTCCATGTTTTTGTTCTCAGAACCATGCAAGAGGAGAAAACAACATTAGGATATAATTTGCCTTGATCTCAAACTCCCTTTCTGTGGAAAAGCTCCTAGCTTGCCCTCTCCATTCATACTGTTAGACTGTAAACTAGTAAATCTGAGGACAAGCAGGTAGAGGCCACATAGGCCCATCTGCCATGTGTAGGCCTTGGGAGCAACATTTGTCATATATTACACACCAGGGCTTGAATTATAGCATGCAGTGCTGAGGAGGATCCATTCATAAAAAGGACTTTTTAAAAAAAAGTATAGTCTGTTAAGTTTGATATCATCTATACCTAGAAACTGAATATATTCTTTCCTTGGTGGGAGGGGGATAGAGGGCAGACAGGGCTTATTGAATACACTTGCCAAAATACCTCCATTATGGAGAATGTTGACAAGGCAAAATGTGGTGCATACTCAAGTGGGTTTTCTCAGGTTTTCCAGTTGTCAGTGACTTAGTGAATTCCCTCAAGACCCCAGAATGCATATCATCTGGACCCGCTGATAGGTATGTATTTCAAATTTGTTCATTCACCTGCAATCTTTTTATCAATTGCTCTTCTTAAAATTTGTTATTACTGCTCAAAGATCTCTGCTTTTTTCCTGTTCTTTTCTTTTTTTTCCTTTGAGTTTTTTTTTTAATTCTAGTATAGATAACATATAATTTATATTAGTTTCAGGTATGCAATATAGTGATTCAACAATTCTGTATATTACTCAGTGCTCATCATAAATGCACTCCTTAATCCCCATCACTTATTTAATCCATCCCCCCATCCACCTCTCCTCTGGTAACCATCAGTTTGTTCTCTATAGTTAAGAGTCTGTTTCTTGGGGCACCTGGGTGGCTCAATGGGTTAAGCCTTTGGCTAGGGGAGCCTGCTTCCTCCTCTCTCTCTGCCTACTTGTGATCTTTCTCTCTGTCAAATAAATAAATAAAATCTTATTTTAAAAAAAAAGAGTCTGTTTCTTGGTTTGTCTCTCCCTCTGTCCTTTCCTTTTCTTGTTTTTTTTTGTTAAATTCCACATATGAGTGAGATCATATGGTATTTGTCTTTCTCTGACTTATTTTGCTTAGCCTTATACTCTCTAGTTTAATCCATGTCATTACAAATGGCAAGATTTCTTTTTCTAGCTGAATAAGATTCCATTGTTTATATATACCACATCTTCTTTATCCATTCAGCAATCAATGGACACGGGCTGTTTCCATAATTTGGCTACTGTAGATAATGCTACTATAAACATAGGGGTGCATACATTCCTTTGAATTAATATTCTGTATTCTTTGGGTAAACACCTAGTAGGGCAACGCTGGATTGTAGGATACTTCTACTTTTAACTTTTTGAGTAGTCTCCATACTGTTTTCTTTTTTTTTTTTTTAAGATTTTATTTATTTATTTGACAGAGAGAAACACAGCCAGAGGGGGAACACAAGCAGAGAGACTGAGAGAGGGAGAAGCAGGCTTCCCGCTGAGCAGGAAGCCCAATGTGGGGCTTGATCCCGGGTCTCCAGGATCATGACCTGAGCCGAAAGCAGTCGCTTAACCAACTGAGCCACCCAGGCGCCCCTCCATACTGTTTTCCACAGTGGCTGTACCAGTTTGCATTCCCACCAGCAGAGCAAGAAGGTTCCCCCTTTTCTACATCCTTGCCGATACCTGTTATTTCTTGTGTTGTTGATTTTATCCATTCTGACAGGTGTGGAGTGATATCTCATTTACTTTAATTTGCTCTTCCCTGATGATAAGTGATGATGAGCATCTTTTCATATGTCTGTTAGCTATCTGGATGTCTGCTTTGGAGAGATGTCCATATCTTCTGCCAATTTTAAAAATTGGATTATTTTGATTTTGGTGTTGAGTCATATAAGTTCTTTATGTATTTTGGATACTAATCCTTCATCAGATATGTCATTTTCACATATCTTCTCCCATTCAGGAGGTTGGCTTTAGATTCTATTGGTTGTTTCCTTCACTGTGCAGAAGGATTTTATTATTTTCATGTAGCCCCATATATTTTTTATTTTTATTTTGTTTCCCTTGCCTTGGTAATGTTCACTTTAATATTCCAAAATGAAATTCATAGGTAATATAAATCTCCTATAAACATAATTTGAAAAAAATTGTGATTCCTTAACTGTAATATAAGGGAGAAAGAAAGGGGCAGTAATTAATAATAAAATAATATATCTAGAGACATAAATAGAAAAAGCTGTCTGGTCCTGGACTTTTTGGGGGAGGGAGTTTTTTTGATTACTGATCCAGTTTCATTGCTGATAATTGGTATATTCACATATTATGTTCTTTTCTAAAGATTATTTTACTTTAATCAATTTAATTATTTAAATATGTAATTATATACATAGATGCATATTTAAATGCATATATAATATTTACTTACATATACACACATTAACATGCATTTATACATACATATATGGTTGAGTATTGTAACTGTGTTTATTTACAGTTTCTAACCACTTTCAGCAGAGTTGCTGCTTAAAGATCTG
The DNA here is from genome assembly GCA_004023965.1 of Spilogale gracilis. NCBI lineage: Eukaryota > Metazoa > Chordata > Mammalia > Carnivora > Mephitidae > Spilogale > Spilogale gracilis. The sequence goes on along the minus strand of PITA01002240.1, from coordinate 79,773 downwards.
ATCTCCCTCAGCACAAATACCCCAAATAAGAGCTTTTCAATTAAGTAATTCATTTAATTGCCATGCCCATATTTTTCTGCTCAAACCAATTTCTCCTTTACCTTTCCAGCTGCCTCAAGGTTTAGAGATAATGCAGTTTGGGGTAGAAAATGCTTTCAGGCAGTGACTTTCAAACTTCAGCCTGCATCAGAATCCCCTAGAGCACTTGTCAAAACATGTTTTGCTAAGCACACTCCATTTTGATTCAGGGGTTCAATGGAGAGGATGATACTGTAAGTTTGCATTTCTAACAAGTTCACAGGTGATACTTACGCTGGTGCTTCAAGGACTACACTTTGAGGAACACTGCTTTGGGAGCTGTGGTAAAGAGGCTTGGAATCTTGCTGATGCAAGCCTGCCTGACAATGACTCTGACTCCATAGATCAAAAATGGATCCTAGGGCATACAATAAGAGAGAAAAAAATAAGACCCCTATTTTCATGTGCCAATCTGAGGAAAAAGATCATACAATTTTATCCCACTTATTCATTCATTCATTCATCTCATTTATAGAAAAAGACTGCATATGCTGGGGGGAGGGGCAGAGAGAGAGGGGAAGAAAGAGAATCCTAAGCAGGCTCCACATCTAGCTTGGAGCCTGACACAGTGCTTGATAAAACACTGAGATCATGACCTGAGCCAAAATCAAGAGTTGGATGCTTAACCAAATGATTGCCATACCCCACGCCTTTACTACAACTATGCAAGTTGGCACAGAATGGTAACACACACTCGCTTGAGAAAAGAGGGGTAAAAGTATGCAATAACATGTACCAATTAGCTGCCCATGTCTGCTGGACACTGATCGGACTAGGATAGATAAAGGGGGAAAAATGATGTGTCTACTAGTTCACCTTTGCCCTAGGCAGAGTTGTAGATCTTGAACTTTAGTGTGAAAATTTAGATTGCGTAAGTCCTCATCAGACCTTCTTAATGAGGATCTTGTGGCCCTGGCATAGGAACTTACGTTTTAACAGATGATTCTGGTGAAAGGACCATACTTGGAGATGCATTGCTCTAATGGTAAAAAGGCAGAATATATCAGAAAGAGACCCAAACAATGCTTATGAGAAAATCTGGAGGCAAGTGTCACTTCACATAGAACATGCAACATACTCAGGGCTAGCAAACAAATGGAGTGACCAGAGTAAAATCTGTTCTTGCAAATGACATTTAGGATTTTTGGAAACAAACAGGGATTTGTTTAGTAAGGAAACTGTCTCCAGGACTTAATAAGCCAACAAAAAAATAACTGAGTTATACAATGTTTTTTGTTTAAAGGTTTACACATTTTCTTCAAAACATTTGTATTAACTAACTGCATCCTCCATATACCTCTGTGAACTCACCTTGCTCCATCTGAAAGATGAATAGAAACCTAAAGACTGCTTTGCCCCAGGTCACACAATAAGTTAAGTGACTGAGTTGAGATTGGAACTCGGGCTTCAGGACTTTCTTGAGACCCCTCAATTGTGCCAGTCTAAAGTCAAGTAGGTGATAACTGAAAATACACTTCATGGTCTCTCAGGTTGGTCTCATTTTTGGTGCTATGCCATGTTTTTGTGCTGGAAGCTCATAAAACATGGTGCTAGTTAAGAGGAACCAGAATAAATAAGCAGATTGCCTCCTCCACTTTGGTGCATTTTGCCTTCTGGGCTATGTTTAATAATCATCTAAGACTGCAATCACAGGTTGGGGGGAAAGCAAGGAAAGACATGACCCAGGCCCATTACTCTCATTATTCTTTGCATTGTCATTATTTCCAGAACACAACAGAAGATTCTTCTCTGTTATAAGCCTTTGAAAAAAGTTATTTTGGGAAAACTATCGTAATCTGGTGTTCCTTTGCCATCTGCAAACTGCATTTACCTGAAGCAGCTTTCCCTAATTATTAAACACCCCTTATGTATCTAGTACAGTCCCATCTGTCTATACAGTGAATAGCTTTTTAAATGAAAAATCATTGAGGAAAGATAAACCAATGGCCCTTTCCAGGTTTAAAGAGCCAGGAAACAGTTGCTCTGTTGTGGCTGGAACATGCAACACTCTAAATTTAAAGACCATGATACAGAGAGCTGGTCCCAAAGACTTCCCAACCACGGGAATCAGAGGGCACAAAAGCACTGACCAGAATAGAATTGTATAAATATGAAATAATGGCTGGATCAACTAATTCTAACTAAATCCTTCCTGTTCTACAGATCAGGTCAAAAAGCATTTATTTCAACCCTACCAAACCTCTGGATCCCCAAATTTCTTTAGATATGAAAAAGAACACACACTCTCCTATTTCCTAATTATTGGAGGGAGATAGACATTTTGAAAAGGGTTTTTATTGATTTGCTTTTGCATAATCTATTAGCATTCCAACTTGTCAGAATACTTGTTGTTCTGTAGCATTTGGGTGGGGGGGAACTATAAATAAATAGAGCTGTGAGAGTACAGCCCGCTGTCAGCATGGCTTATAAGCCATCCCATTATAAAAACACATTCTACAGTTTGCCTTATTACATTCTGTGCTCAGTAGCTCACTTCTGCCCAAGGTTAGACAGGAATACGTTAGGTACTTGACATTTCACCTTCCATTTCTTCCGGCTCTTACTTCTTTCCCCTACTGCGGGGTGCAGGAGAGATGAGCCTCAATTCACAGGATTCAGAGACAATTTTAATGAAGATAAGAGTGCCAGGTGCAAGAAAAAAAATGCTATTTTTTGCATATTGTGAAATAATTCTCAGTATCAAAGACAGAAGCAAAGAAGTACATAAGTAATAAACTTTCATAAGAGCCCAATCTTTTACAGCCAATTATTCCTTTACCTTTCAAGATACACAAGTAATGCAATAGATCAAATCAATATGATTTTTTGCTTTCCTGACATATTTCAAATCTCTCCCTGGGCAAGGAGTTCTTTGGAAACCAACATCAAACCGTCCCTTCATTTATATGCCCCCCCCCCATGTATTTCCATGGAAGAGCCCTGTGCAACTATCTTGCCTGGACTTCACATAGTCAAAAGCCTCCAGTTTCCTTTGATTTTGAGCAAAAATCACAGTGGTCCTCTATAATTGTTTTGGTACCAGGATACAGGGAAGATGTTGTGGGAGAAGTATGTAACTGTGTTCTGGATGATTCCAGAAGAAAGCCACTTTGTAGTACCTCTTCTTCCTTTGCTACTTCCAGTTTGCCCTTTCTATCCTCCTGGCCGATAGTGTGAGTTTTTGAAAGAAGAAAAAATGAGACAACTCCTTTTCCTCTTTTCTCCTAACTACTTCAAATCTTAAATGCAAATTGGTACTTGGTACAATTTCTCCTAGAAGAAATGAATTTCAGTTGACACACTGAGACTAGATCTTGGGATAGTGATCTAGATATGGGATCTAACTCATTTGTTCAATAGGTGTACTGTTGTTACTAACAATAAAATAAACTGCCGCTATTTATTGATTACTTACTGTTGCAAAGCACTTTACCTGTTCCATCCTATTTCACTTTCACTAATGACTGTTACCTGTATTTTACCATATGGAAAACTAAGGTATTGAGAAGCTGTTTAACTTCAAGTAATGAAATTGAGACATGAGACTTAAAACCAATATGTATGACTCCAAAGCCTGTGCTTTTTTTTTAATTTAAATTTTATTTTATTTTTCAGTGTTCAAAGATTCATTGTTTATGCACCACACCCAGTGGTCCATGCAATACTGTGTTTTTGATCACTATATTTTACTGCCATTCAGTCAGATCAACTATTTTGAGAGGCCAAAAAATGTTTGAAATAAGAGATAGTTTGGGGACGCCTGGGTGGCTCAGTTGGTTGGGCGACTGCCTTCAGCTCAGGTCATGATCCCGGAGACCCTGGATCGAGTCCCACATCGGGCTCCCTGCTCGGCGGGAAGCCTGCTTCTCCCTCTCCCACTCCCCCTGCTTATGTTCCCTCTCTGGCTGTGTTTCTCTCTGTCAAATAAATAAAATATTAAAAAAAAAAAAAAAAAAGAGATAGTTTGAAAAATAAAATAAAATAAAATAAGAGATAGTTTGAAAATTATTATTGTGTTTTTGTCTTTTGCCTTCTTGTGTATTTAACTGACATGTTATTCTCCTTGAGGCATCATTTGGTGAGAGGGTATGAATGGATGATAGAGACATTAACATTTATGACAATGAAAAGAGAAAGACAGGGCAGTATTTACTTCTAACATGCAAAATAATCCAGGCTTTTGTCTTTTGACAATAACAACAGTGTAACTGATAAGATTTTTACTACTACCTACTTGTCTCTTTTCTATTTCTTGCTAGAAGATGACAATAGATGATAGATGATAGAGAGATGATAGAGAGATGATAGATAGATAAAGACATATTCCAAATATATCTATAATATACATAATGTATATGTATATACTCCAAATTCCTTTAGCTCTTCCTTTAGCAAATCAACAGTTAAGTTTTAAGGATCCAGATCAAAAAATGCCCTAGAAAAATAATCCATTTCCTTGTGACAACTAGGCCAACTCTGTGTTGGAAGCAGGATACACTCTAGTAGAGGTAAAAGAATATCTCCACCTTTCCAGTCCTGGGGAATTATGAAAGGAAGATGGGTGAGAGAAAGGCAAGAAAAAGAGGTAAGTCTACAGAGAGAAGTACAGTATGATAAATAAGGGTAACTCTACTCCCTAACTGAAACTATGAGTGGTTATTTCACATACTTCCTTATTAGATATATCAAAGTCTCTTTGGTCAGTCAGAGAGACCACTGAAGTTTAGTTTTCCCCAACTGCCTTCAGCTTCCAGGAGAATGGACACTGAGATAAGAGCCATTGGTTCTTTCATGGCAAAGAAATGAGTCCACTCCAGAGACATGCCAGTGGGCTAGATGGAAGACCTGGCAGACACTCAGAGGCTATAAACAGTAGAGGCTGAGAGAAAGCAGAGGCAAACAGGGCACATTTCCAGGCTCTAACCAAACCAAAGAAAGGGAATCAAATTATAATAGGTGAAACTGTAAAACCTTCAGCTGTAAACTGCAGTTGGAGATGCAGTAAACAGGAGATAAGGAATATCAGTCAGCCACCACAACCAGAGCTCAAAGGCACCTGAATCTAAGAACCCCATCTTCTACCTACACTGTTAAAACAAAATTCAATCAAGTAAATCTGAAGAGCTAATTGGTTTTATTAAGTGATTAGTAAATGGGACAGCATCCACTGAGCAAGTAGAAAGATGCTCAGAGGAATTGAACAAAATGGAAAGGTTTTTATAAGGAGAGTGGGGCAAGAAGTTATTAGCAAAGGAAAAGATTGTTTCAGGGATAAACAATCCTAGATATTATCTTCCCTTAGAGGGAAGAGAAAGGAGTCTTATTAGTGGATTACTTCATCTTGCTTTGGGGGATAGAAAGGGCCCCTGTTATAATTACCTCTGGTGCTGGCCAGAAAATCCCAGATTGGCTGACTTAAACTCCTATTCCTGGAGAGGTTGAAACAGCAATTAAGTCTTGGTTTGCTGTCCTGGGGACAAATGACTCCACCTTGGGCCTATCTGTGGTTTTCTTTTGAACAACACCAAGAAGTTCTAAAAGTCCTCTACTCATATAGTCAGACACCATCTTATGAAAAAAGTAGGGAAAGGATAACTGACACAGCATTTTTATTTAAGAGAAACTGAACACTATCTAAAGAAATTATTTAAATTGGAAGTTGGTAAACAATAATGAGCATGGGTCAAATCTACCACCTGTTTTATAAATGAAGTTTTATTGGAATTTAGCCGCTCCTGTTCATTTACATATTGTTTCTAGTGGCCTTCATTCTCAGAGTGGAGTACTTGCAACACAGACTGTAAGCTCACAAAGTGTAAAATATTCATTATCTAGTCCTCTACAGAAAAGTTTGTCAGTCAATGGTTTAAATGTAATTAAATTAAATCAGACTAAGTTTTAAACCAAATTAGATATTTATGGTTTGGGTACCCACTCTTCTCAAGTGGGTGGATGGGATCAAGAGAAAGGCCAGATTAGATATAGGCACAGTTGTACAAGCTGATTTTCACTGCACATCTAAATTGTCCTGTACATTACATCTGCGGTGCTGCTGTAATCATTTCAGGTAATAACAACTACCCTTTACAATTATATGCTGTTTTAGAGCTTTTAAAGGGCATTCGCAGCCACTGACTCATCTAATCTTTACAAAAATCCCTGTGAGAAAGGGGTTTGTAGCCCCATTTCATAGATGAGGACATACTTTAGTCTCGATGAGGTTGTCACTTGCTCAAAATCACACATCTAGTCAGTAAGAAGTCCAGAAGATGAGCTCCGGTGTTACATTACATGTCTACCGTACCTCCCACTCTACCACAGCCAAACCATTAGGAGTATAAATTCTAACTCAACCAAAGCAGAATCATAATGTTCCTACAAACATAGAAACTGCTCCTCCAGCTTTTCTCTGAGTCATCAGAGTAGAGATTTTAAGCCTAAGTGTCAAACTAATACTTTCTAAGAAGTATGCTATATTATTTATTTGCTGTATGACAAATTGAAAACCTACCATCTGCTTTACTTGGAGCCCTTTTCCAGTGAAGTAGGAGAGTGTCATTTTTAAAACTACACACAGGGACGCCTGGGCGGCTCAGCTGGTTAACTGTCTGCCTTCAGCTCAGGTCATGATCCCAGGGTGTTGGGATTGAGTCCACATTGGGCTCCTTGTTCAGTGGGGATTCTGCTTCTCCCTTTGCCTGCCACTTCCCCTGCTTGTGCGTGTTCTCTCTCTCTCTCTCTCTCTCTCTCTCTCTCTCTCTCTCTGACAAATAAATGAAATAAAATATTTTTTTAAAAAAGAGTACATACAGGCTCTAGCATCTGGTTGGCCTGGATTGAAGTCCAGCTCTAAAACTTCCCAGCTGTGTGACTTTGAAAGCATTACTTAATCTCTCTGGGCCTCAATTTCCTCATATGTTAAAATGAAATTTTTTGAGGATTAAATGAGATGATGCACATCAAGTACTTAGGACTTGGAACATAGCATGAAATAAATGACTACTCAATGTAAGATTGTTAATATAATTAGTACAGACACTCTATAAAAGAGTATAACAGAGTCTTAAAAAATTAAACATGCAAATAACATATGACCAAGAATTTTCATGCACTCCTGGCCATTCATCAAAGAGAAACAAAGATTTATGTTCACATATAAGCCTGTGCATGAATGTTTATAGTGGCTTTAATTATAATAGCCAAAAACTGGAAACAACCCAGATGTCCTTAAATACATGAATGATTAAACAAACTGATAATTCATATCATGGAATGCTACGCAAAAACAACAACAAGAAGGAAACAAACAAGGTGGTGGGGGGGACAAACTATTGATATACAAAACAACTTGGATGAATCTCCAGGGAATTGTGCTGAGTAAAAAAAGTCAATTTCAAAAGGTTATATACTGTATGATTCAATTTATATAACATTATTAAAATGACAAAATTATGGATTTGGAGAACAGAGCAGTGGTTTCCAGGAGTTAGGAAAGGGGAACAGGAGAGATGGCTGTGACTATAAAAGGGTAGCCCAAGAGAGCCCTGTAGTGCTGGAACTGTTCTATAACTTGGTGGTGGTCACAGGAATCCACATATGTCACATGAAAAAGTGCTCAACATCACTCAGCATCAGGAAAGTACAAATCTAAACCACAATGAGATACCACCTCTCACCAGTCAGAATGGCTAAAATTAACAAGTCGGGAAACGACACATGTTGGTGAGGATGCAGGGAAAGGGGAACCCTCCTACACTGTTGAGGGGAATGCAGCTGGTGCAGCCACTTTGGAAAACAGTGTGGAGATTCCTCAGAAAGCTAAAAATAGAGCTACCCTATGACCCAGCAATCACACTACTGGGTATTTTCCCTAAAGATACAAATGTAGTGATCCAAAGGGGCACGTGCACCTGAATGTTTATAGCAGCAATGTCCACAGTAGCCAAACTATGGAAAAAGCTTAGAGGTCCATCAATAGATGAATGGACAAGAAAAAGTGGTTTGTGTACACACACACACACACACACACACACACACACACACACACACTGGAAAACTATGCAGCCATCAAAAAGAATGAAATCCTGCCATTTGCAATGACGTGGATAGAACTGGAGGTTATTATGCTGCATGAAATAAGTAATCAGAGAAAGACAATTATTTGATCTCTCTGATATGAGGAATTTGAGAGGCAGAGCAGGGGGCCATGGGGTGTAGGGAAGGAAAAAATGAAACAAGATGGGACCAGGGAGGGAGACAAACCATAAGAGACTCTTAATCTCAGGAAACAAACTGAGGGTTGCTGGGGGATTGGGGGGAGGGGTAGGGTGGCTGGGTTATGGACATTGGGGAGGGTATGTGCTATGGTGAGTGCTGTGAATTTTGTAAGACTGATGATTCACAGACCTGTACCTCTGGAGCAAATAATATATTATATGTTAATTTAAAAAGTAAAATAAATTAAAAAAATTAAAAGAATCTATATATGTGATAAAATTACATAGAACTAAATACATGCAAACACACACAAATGAGTGAATATAAAACTAACGAAATCTGAGTAAAATCTATATATCAGTGTGAATTTCCTGGTTGTACTATATATTGTATTATAGTACTATGTATATGTGTGTGTGCATATATATCTGTGTGTGTATATATATATATATATAAAATACACTATTACACTATAGTTTTACAAGATATCTTTGGGGGAAACTGGGTAAAAGATACATACAATCTCACTATATTAGTTATTACAACTGCATATGAATCTATAATAATCTCAAAATAAAAGTTTAAAAAAGACTATTAATGTATTTCTTCTATAATAGGCATAACCCAACAGAAGCTGCCACTGTATATAATAAAGTCCCTTCTGCACCTGGGCATCCTTATATTTTCAATAAACAAAGGACAATTTTTAAATGTTTTATTGGGATCCTGGATTTAAACTTTTTTTTTATTGTTACTTAAATTTTTTTTCCAGTGTTCCAAGATTCATTCCCCATTCCCCACATCCAGTGCTCCACACAATAGGTGCCCCCAGTACCCACCACCAGGCTCTCCCATCCCTCCTCCCCACTCCCTCCAAGTCCCTCAGTTTGTTTCTGTGTCCAAAGTCTCTGTTGTTTCGTTTCTATCCCTGGATTACCCTACTTCCCATTTACTTTCCTTCTCCCACTGTCCTCCAGGTTACCCCTCATGCACCGCAAGTAAGTGAAACCACGTGATACTTGACTTTCTCTACTTGGCTTATGGAATACAATGCCTCCATCAGAAAGGATAAATATCCAACTTTTGTAGCAATATGGACTGGACTGGATTTAAACTTTTACTACTATTTATAACCAATTTGGCAGAGAGTGTGGTTTCCCACTTCTAACTTAACCCCCAAGATATGTCTAAAGAAGCCTGTTAACCATCATGCCATTCACAAATTAGCAGATTACAGAAGTGCCTCCACAAAATCTGTTATGTGTAGTCAGCCAGACCTGGGTTTGACTTCTTGCCCTGCAAACTCATTTATTACTAGCTTTGTGATAATGACCAAGTCACTGAATTTCATTATACCTGATAGTAATGAAGCTGAAATAAAAAGTCATAAGTAGGGATATATAGAGTGTTTTAGGTTACAGGTGTTTCTTCTACCATCCCTTATACATACACTGAGTCCTAACACAGTTCCCATTCATGAAAATATGATTTAATCATGTGCACAGGAAAAAAATGAAAAAATTCTCTGGGGACCTCAGACTATTTAAAGGAAGTCCAATTTTTTAATAAAAGTACCATATCAATATCCTGGTTATGATATTGTTCTGCAGTTATAGAGGATATAACCATTGAGAGAAACTGGGTGAAAGATGAATGAGACCTCTCTGTATTATTTTAGCAATTTATAGGAATCTGTAATTACTTCAAAATGAAAAGATGTGGGTTTAAAAAAAAAAAAAGAAAAAAGAAAAGATGTGGGTTTTTTTGTGGGTTTTTTTTGTTACTAAAATTTTTTTTCCAGTGTTCCAAGATTCATTCCCCATTCTCCACACCCAGTGCTCCACGCTTTAGGTGTCCCCAGTACCCACCACCAGAGAAGGAAAGTAAATGGGAACTAGGGTAATCCAGGGAGGGAAACGAAACAACAGAGACTTTGGACACAGAAACAAACTGAGGGACTTAAAAAGATGTTTTTAAAAATGGAGAAATGTATTATGGTTCTGAGGTTCTTCAACATTTCATAATCACCTCTTAAGTCTAAAAATCTTAGTCATTTCCTCCAAATACTTTGAAATATTGTTTTAAAAACCCCCCAGAGTTGAGTGAATTATCCAAATTAGCTGGTACAGAAATCCCTTGCACAATTTACCTAACATATCTGAATAGTTTCACTGACAGAAAACTCACTCCCTACCAAAGGAGCCCTATCTATTTAGAAGCAGATCTAATACTTCAAAAAACTTTTTATTATATTGACCTGAAATTTGTCTCCTTCCAATTTTCACCTTTGGTTCATATTTTTCCCTACTCATTCCCAAGGTAGAAATAAAGCTTTTTGGGTGTTTTTTTTTAGAATATTAAAATAAATCATTCTCTCTCCATGAGGACTAGAAAATAAGATAGTAGCCAAAACCGTTCTCTTTTATCCCTAGAGACAAATAACTGCAGTTATTTCCTGCAGAAATATCAGACCAATAATCAATATAATTTAACAAATTCAACAACATATAGTGATAATAATGGTAAATGACAAGGCTGTGCCTTAAATTTACATAACACCATTTCTCTGAACAGATAACATTAACAAGGCTGGTGTCAATGCCTCTTCTGTCTTAGAAGCAAGGAACTTCTCACCAACACCTTGTCTTTGTTGTAACTTATGTCATTTGGATGGACAATTTCCAAATTTGTGCTTTTTATTAACCATTGCATTATGAAGAGCTAAGGGGGAGAAAGGATTTCTCAAAGCACCATCCAGGTGTAAAGAATTAGCACTCCTTTGGATTTGCTGAAAATTTACCTGTTAAATCCTCATTAATGTTAATGTGAGTTCTGGGACTGTGTAAATCTAACACATCAAGAAAAAAACACGCTATCTAGAGGACTTCAATTGACATATTCTATTATCTCTCCAAGAGTCTTAACTAATTGATTTTCCTTTTAATCATTGCCTTGTCCCCAGTACTGACCCCACAATAGAAAAAAAATGCACTTTTCATTATGAAAATCAATGTAGCTCTCTTTCTCCTTGACCATGTTCAGAATGGAAACTATACGTGTAACATGACCCTTTAAAACCTTCTTTCACAGCCAAATCCTCTTCTCTCTCTGATTCCCATGTGACAGCAAGGGCTTTTGGCCCCTGAGGCACTAAGAACTCATTAAAAATTCCTTCTTAGTAATTATTGTTATTATTTTCCATTTAGTAAGTGACAATATTGTCCATCTGGGCTAAGAGGTCACATCCTGTGTCCTCCTCCCAACTGCTCACGAAATGGTGCTTAAACTTCTGCAAAACACAAATTTCTGTCCTTGGTTGTTTTTGGTGGTGGTCAGGCAGGGCAAGTGGGGAGAGGTCTATGAGATTGGCAGCTCTGAGAATTATATATGGCATTGAGTCATGGGTGAAAATGTGGGATCCAGGATTAGGAGAGCAGAGGTAAGTCTGAGACAGAAGAAAAGGAACTGGCACAAGATTGAGGGAGTCCTGGGGAAGGACTTGGGACCCAGTGCCCAAGGCAGGGGCTGGTATGAGCATTCCAGAATGGGAATAAGGGTAGGGAGCCAGAGACAAAAGGTTAGAACACAGCTTCAAGTCAGAACCAGCCAAACAAGATGGAGTCAGGCTCAAAGGCAATAGAAGGTGCACAGCGTTCAAAAAGTCAGAAGCAGCAGATCGATTAACACCAGAAGGCCATATATACCAGGGGTTGAGCAAGGTGGAAAAATGGAAATTCAAGCCAATAGACTGACCCCAGGAGGACTACAGGAAGAAAATTAGGATAAGGCTAAGACAAGAGCAGTGAAAAGAACCTGAAAAACAGGCATTTTACTTAGTCCTATGCAAAAGGTTTAATGGGCTTGTGAAGGCAGAACCCAATTCTTGTGTAGTCAACTCTAGCTGGGCACATAATTGAGAATTTGTGATTGAGACAAGTACCAGTTTCTGGCAGAAAGATCTCAGCTTGAATATAAACAGATGCAATGGGTGAAAGTCCAAGGAAACAAAAAATTCTGCAGTACGAAGGGCAGAGGCCAAATTCTATTACTTTCAATTCCGCTGGGCAAGCTACCATTAGCTTGTCAAATTTACAGGCTTCTGAAGTGGCTACTAGTGGTAAAGAAGCAGAAGAATATTGTTCTAAAGTAGTACTGAGCATTCAAAAGTAGATGTGGTATGATAAGGTAGCATTAAAATATCCAAGAATGGTATACATACCTCAGCCTCAGTCCTGGGAACATTTTGCTCTGTGTGTGTGTCTTTTACTTTGAGGCAGGAAGTTGAGTTAGTCGGGCACCTGGGTGGCTCAGTGGGTGAAAGCCTCTGCCTTCAGCTCAGGTCATGTTCTCAGGGTCCTGGGATCGAGGCCCACATCAGGCTCTCTGCTCCATGGGGAGCCTACTTCCTCCTCTCTCTCTGCCTGCTTCTTTGCCTACTTGTAATCTCTCTCTCTGGCAAATAAATAAATAAAATCTTTTTAATAAAAAGAAAGTTGAGTGTCATATTCCTTAGTTCAGAGTACATTACCATAATTGGTCACTAGTTTTATTTGTTTACTTAGTTCCTTATTTCTTTATATCTGCATTCTCATCGCCTATCTCCACAATCAAGAATCTTAATGTGATACTATGAATCTTTAAGAAATATGTTTTTAAAATATGTGTATTGTCATACACATACATTTCCCCCCATTTTTATTGAGGTCTTCCCTGACAACCCTATTTAAAACTGAAACCTTTTACTCTTTTTGTTCTATTTGTCCTCTAGACTCTCTACATTTCTTCATGCTGTTCTCTGCTCCTCTCTTCAGGACTCACATCAGTGGGCTCCCTTACTATTCATGCTTCCTATTATGCCTGGCCAGTGGAAGATCGGAAGATCTGAAAAAGGAGAATTGGGATATTTGTTTACCCAGTTCCCTCCTTACAGAATCATCTAGGGATAGCCTTTTCTTTATCTGAGATCACAGTGTTTGTCAGAAGACTTCATACAGTCCTCTGTCTCTCCTTATTCTGGTGACTTCTCCATCCTTTTGACCCTTCAAGTTTGAGGGGTAATAACTGAATCTTACTGTACATTATCCTTTTGATTTACTTCTGTTTTGCCCACAGCTTTGGAAATAGTCCCTTTAGGAAATTCTCCTTGAAGTATCCAATCTGAGTGTCCCATTTCTTTCATGCCAAGATCCTGATTGATTCAAACTGCCTGCCCCTATTCCTCTTGCCTGCCTTATTATTCTCCATAGCACTCACTCTATCTAACCTACTATCTATTTTACCTTTTGTCTTGTTTGTTGTCTGACTGAGAAACCAAAATATCTGGGCAGGGATTTTTATCTGTTTTGGTCACCTTGAACATGGTAGGGACTTATAAATATTTGTTGAATATTTGAAAAAAAAAACACTAATATAGAAGCAGGCTGCGGCCAGATCATACAAGACTTTGCGGGCAACAGTTAGGAGTTTGCATTTTATTCTGTGTGCCATGAGAAGCAATTTAAGAAGAAGTTTATGTAGGAGAGTGATAGGATTGATTTAAATTTTAAGATCACTGTAAGTGCTGTGGGGATGGTGTGTGGAAAAGAATGGAAGTTAAAAGATCAGTTAAATGTCCCTTACAACAGTCCAAGTGAGGGCCTAGAATAAGATGATGGTAGCAGTAGTGGTAGAGAAGGAGAGAAGTGAAATATGAAGGAGCCTCTTCCTGGAGCATTCTCAAGCTATAGGCCATAAAGGGAATTTGTTCATTAGTCTCAGTTGGGTTGATTTGGCTGAGGACATTCTCAGTACCCCCAAGCTATAATCTCAGCAGACTTTGTCCAGCTTTGTAATGTTCCAGACATATTTCCTGGATCTTAGCAATTCAGAACATGCAGGTTAACCTATGGGAAAAATACCCTTTTGGAATCTTATTAGACATGGGATGTTTCAAGGTCAAAAACCCATACATTCCTTATATACAAAACTGAGATTTTGAAAGCATCCTAAGAAATTCTGAATAATGTGAATTTTAAATAAGAACCTGATCATTTAAAAAGCAAAATAATACAGTACAGTACAGAGACCATTAATCCAAATGATAACCTACTGCCTATGCTGTGAAGTCAAAAGATTAATCTTTTTTTCTCTCCAGAAAATGCTCTATGATTCCATTAGCAGATAATATGCTTTAAAAAAGTGATTTCACATGTAGAAAAATTCCAACTTGGTAGCAATTGTATATAAATAAATGTTTCTGAAATGGAATTAAAGGTTAAAAAGGATAAGAGTCCTTCTTCTGTCAGAGTAGATATTTAGAATATTTTTCCCCAGGAGCTTCCTCAATACATTATCCATTATGGAAAAATGGAATTTTACCTCACTTATTATGGCAGGCAGGTGCAAAGGGCTTTTATGAGACATCAAAGACCTAAAGCCCCAATTCTTCATGGATTAAGTTATTTTCCTAATAGCATCTATAATTCCCAGTCATTTGGCATTTGAAATAGGAATCTAACACCATATTAATCTCTGGGCCTTTAGAATAGTTGGAAGACACCCAGCACAGACTTACTGACTAAATGATAAATGTTCATGGAATCCCTACAGATGATGTCAAGCCCCAGCAAAGACTAAATTAGGTTAAGACCTATCTACTCCTGGAGATACTTCTTACACTTTGAGTTCTGTGGGATCTATGGGATGAAACTTGTTACTCTTAAGGAATCAATGTTTAAAATAGCAATACTATTAGAAGTCTGGAAGGGGAGGTATATAGAACTCTCACTTGAAACAATCACAGAATACCACTAAAGCCAGAACAGTGATTCCAAAGTGTTTATGTGTGAACTCATGCAGCTCCATGATGGTAAAATGAGAAAAATATGGACAATGTATGGTTTTCATAATGCTAAAATCATTCAATATTTTTACTGTAAGATTATGTTAAATTTTCCTTATTTTTAGATACTAATTCTTTCATTAAATGATGATATAAGCATATGGTAAGTGAGTTTTTCTTTATTTAATGTCCTCACTTGGCAAGATAAAATGTTGGTAGCTCTATGTCAGTCTATCCATTTGGTGTGTGGGAGGGGTATTAATCTGTGAAATCTACATTTGGTTATTGCTGTCCTAAGTGATTTTCAGATTCACAAAATATTGAATGATCCACGTCCAGAAAATATATCACACTCTCCTTTCCGTGGGCCCTCACAACATGTTACCTGGACAAGTGTTGTGGCATTGACAACTATGCCCTGCCTATATCTTCCATTAACATGAAGTGAAAGGAGGACTATAAATTCTCCTTAACTCTTCCGTGTAGCTCTGTAGCTGACCTTGCCTGTGTACAAAGCTCCCACCATAGAAGTGACATCTCTGCATCTATCCAGTATGAAGGGAAAGTGGCTGCCTGTGAATCTAGCCTAACAAACTTTGCAAGGTTACTCATTCCATTATTGGGCAGCCCAGGTGGTTAGAAAGTATTTATTTATATTAAGCTCAAATATTCCATCCTATAATTTTCATCTACTGGTTTTAGCTCTGTACAACAATGGAACATAGATTAAAGCTAATCCTTCCCTTGCATCAGAGAGCAACCAGTATATCTCTCTTTCTCAAAGTATTTTTTCCTCCAGCTGCCATCACTGCTTCTCAGGACACAATTTTTAGGCTTCTCTGAATTCTGAAATTAGCCTTCTTCAAGAAAGACTTCTCAAAACCTTCTTCATACCCAGATCTGAATCCAAGTGAGGTCTGGCCAATTCCTAATCATTCACTGCCTCCTCTGATATAGACACCAGCTTGAATTTTTTTCCTGATTATAAATATTTTTCTGAACACATCAGCTCTATTGGGGTTAAAAATATACATACATCTGGAAATATTTGTTCATTATTTCAGGAAATACTCTAAAAGCTCCTATATGCATGGCGCTATGGACACAGAGGGAGTAAATTAGTTAGAGTCCTCCAGAGAAACAGAACCAATTCAATATAAAAGGAGTTTTATCATGAAGAATTGGCTCACACAGTTATGGAGGCTGGGGAGTCTCATTATCTGCCTTCTGCAAGCTGGAGGCCTAGGGAAGGTAGTGGTATAATTCAGGCAGAATCTGGAGGTCTGAGAACCAGGAGAGCCAAAAATTGAAGTCCTAGTTCAAGGGCAGGAGAACATGAAATGTTCCAGATCAAGCAATAAGGCAGAAAAACGGGATGAATTCCTCCTTCCCCTACCTTTTTATTCTGTTTAGGCCCTCAGTGAATGTTGCCCACCCACAATGGGCAGGGCCATCTATTTTAATAAGCCCACCAAGTCAAAGGTTAATCTTATCCAGAAACACGTTCACAGACACATGCAGAAATAATGTTTAAACAGCTATCTAGATACCCTCTGATCCAGTCAAGTTGATGCATAAATTAACTATCACGGGGGGTATGTGAATATTGAAAACATACTTCTTGCCTTTAAACAGCCTTAAAAAATAATGCAGCAATGGGAAACATCCAAAAACAGAATAACAAAATAGCTAACATATATACTACTACTACTGCTACTACTAGCTACATAATAATATGGGCTAAATGTGTGCTAAATACTATGCCCATTTTGAAGTTTTTAATCCTTATAATCCTATGAAGAAAGTATTATTATTATCATCTGCATTTTGCAGATTAAGAAACTGAGACATGAACAGGTTAATAGGCAAATTGCTCCAAATCACACTGCTATTACATGGCAGAGTTGGCAGCAAACCCTCACAGTCTGACTCCAGAGCTCAAGCTATGATCTACTGTGCTATAATAATGTAGAATTTAAGTATATAAAACGTATTTTTAAAGCTGAAACTCTACTTAAATGCCAAGAAGTACAATAAAAGAATAATATTAAAGGATATGGCGGAGGGTGCCTTTGGGTGTGGAGAGGGTCGTGGACATGTCTGGAGAGGTAGTTGGTCAAAGAAGCTTCTTAGAATTAGTCTTGTGCCAGACCCTGAATGAACAGGAACATAGCTGATTGTCAGACTTGTTATTCCTAACCTCAGCCATTTTAATATGTAAAGACCTTAATAGGATTTAAAACAATTATCCCATGATAAGGTTTTCTGGTTCTTGGCCTCACATATAAATTTGAAGCAATCTGGCACGTGCATTCTATCGGGAGACATAATTAAAAGGAAGTAAGGGCTGATTTACAAGACTTTATGAAATGGGCCATAAACTTTAGAAATTGGCCATAGCAGTTGCAGATGTAGTTAATCTTGTAGGGTTGAAGAATGAGTTAGCTATTCTGAAGAAATCACTGATAGAGAAATCAAGGCATCTTGAATAAGATCCTGGGGTTAGAATGGTGAGAAAGTGTGTTGGGAAGGTGCATAAAGGAAATTCCTTACAACAGCAAATGAATTAAGCATTAATCACCCCCAAATGCTACTTGCAAATATCAGTGAAAATCATTAGGGTTTTTTCTCCCTTCGAAGAAGATGATTCACTTAAAGTTCATAAAACTTGCTTAGTTTTACTATCATTTTGATGCCATTTAATCCACTTTATATTGTAATCACTAAATGCCATTACCCTTACTTTCTAACTTCTATTTGCAAATTAATATACTACATATGGCAATTTCTTTAAAGAAAACAAAATGGGAATGACTGTTATCTTGAAAATACAGTTCTATTGCATTCAGAACTATGATTCTTCTGTAAGTAGTTTATACAAATAATCAAACAATTGCTTTTCATCAAACCATGGTTTTGATCTTGGAACTTTTCACTTCTTTTCAGCCAGCTTAGGCTAAAGTCAACTCTAAAAACTAAAATCACAATCACTTTATGAAACTATTCATGGTATGTTCTTTCACTTATTATTAACGCATGAAAAAATAACTGATTCAGCAAAGAATTCCTTTAAAAGATAAACCATTGGGTTTTTAGTCTCTTTGGGGCCAATTTATACATTGAAAATATTTAAGAGAGGTGAACACTCAGCACCTAGCACAGCATGGCTACATTTCTACAACAACAAGCATTCCAATAAAAGTGAAAAATTCCCATTATCCATGTTGTTTCAAAAAACCAGACTGCTTACAGCCTGTAGTGGGACATCTTGGCTGAAATTCATACTTCTACCTGAGTTTTTCCTGATCATCCTCATTTACTGAGCACTTGTAATCTGATAAATCATATTATTCCTCATGATTGCATGGCCTGTTTTGCATCCCAGCTCCTAAAAGACAGGAACTGTATCTCTGTATTGCAACACCAGAGTCCAGCATAATTTAATCTCAGTTGATGTTGATGATGAGAATGTAAGTATATCAATGTGTCCTTCAAGTCTCTCAGAGATCAACAAATAAGTACAAAACTGACCAAATAAAGCTTTACATTTGCACAAATTTATGCTCAGGATTGTACATTCAAACATTTTCTTTAGCTATGTTCTGCAAATAGCACTGAATCAGAATCATCCGACCAGAATGTATAAAGTCCAACATGGTTCCCATTACTGTTCAAGCTTCAGAAAAATACAACCAAATATCCAAAGAACAAACTTTAATTTAATACCTATCCCAAGTCCTGTGCTGGGTACTGGGGATAGGAAAAGGAATGGAGACATCATCCATTTTCTTAAAGTGCGTTCAAACCAAGAATTCCCAGAATATCACATGTTTGCTGCAAATGATTAAGATACAATTGTGTAAGTCCTATCAGACTGAAAACAGTTACCAGAGTTGAGGGATGCAATTGTTAGTAAATCTCCTGCACTGACATTATGTTCAACATATGGTGTTTTTCAATCTCTATTTCAATTAGAAGTTAGCCATTCTTTAGGAAAGGTGAACTTGTGAACTTGGGATTTTAAAAATCTCTTTACTTATCAGCATCTGGACCAGGTTTGAACTCCGGTTAGTTTATCCTCAGCCTAAGGAAAGTGCTGCCACCTGCTGTTAAGAAGGAAAAATAAATCCCTTCCCCACCCCCACACAAATAACTACAGATATAATCCCCCAGAGTTTGACCCTCCCATGCTGCAGATTATATTGTTGATTCTTACCGTTTCATTATATTCCTGCTTCTTTCTTTTTTTCTTAGAGGAATTTTTCTTATGAGAAACAAGATTTTGTTTTGGTTTAGATTTTGGGTTAAGTTTAAAAAAAAAAAGCCTCAGCTGATTATTTGCTTTTACTGTCACTGCTGAAGACAAAGTGAGCAAAAGTAAAAACAGCCATAAATAAAGAAGATGTGGTACATATATACAATGGAATACTATGCCTCCGTCAGAAAGGATGAATATCCAACTTTTGTAGCAACATGGACTGGATTGGAAGAGATTATGCTGAGTGAAATAAGCCAAGTAGAGAAAGTCAAGTATCACATGGTTTCACTTACTTGCGGTGCATAAGGGGTAATGTAGAGGACAGTAGGAGAAGGAAAGTAAATGGGAAGTAGTATGGTGCATAAGGGGTAATGTAGAGGACAGTAGAAGGAAAGTAAATAGGAAGTAGGAAGTTTCTCTCTCCAGGGAGAGAAACGAAACAAGAGAGACTTTGGACACAGAAACAAACTGAGGGACTTGGAGGGAAGGGGGGTGGGGGGATAGGAGAGCCTGGTGGTGGGTAATGAGGGCACCTATTGCATGGAGCACTGGGTGTGGGGAATGGGGAATGAATCTTGGAACACTGGGAAAAAAATTTAAGTAACAATAAAAAAATAAAAAATAAAAAAACAGCCATAACTTCCAAATTTTAGTCTAGTTAAATACTAAAAGTAAGTATGAAAAGAAAGCAGCAATATGGAATAGTCAAAAGATCCAAGGCTTTGGAAGTACTTACATATGAGATTAAGTTCCACCTCTGTCAACTTTTTCATTCATTCAACAACTACAAACAAGGAGCATCTACTGTATGCCTCAGACTGCTCGAAAGGCAAGGTATATGTTCATGAATTTAACAATATCTCTACCCTCATGTCATTTGCATCCTGGTGTTGGAGAAAGACAATAAACAAAGATACAGGCATGCAAACAAAAATAAATTCAGATACTTAGTGGTAATGACTGTGACGATTGAAATCCTCTAAGAAGATGGACAGCCTCTAAGAAGATTTGTGATTAGCTACATGACAAGGAGCAAATCACTAATATCTGAAGATCAGTTTTCTCATCTAGAAAATGGTGATAATAATGGTCCTTACCTCATAAGGTCGTTGTGAGAGTGAGAAACTCTATGTATTAAGCATCTAGTATATCCTGTCATACTATAAGTATGAAACGAATGGCAAACATTATTATCATTGTTGTTGTTTTGTCACTTTACTAAAACCATTATGAATATAGAGTATACCAAGTGCCCCAGTGAGTCAAAGATCATTTTTCCCCTTAATGAATCTTTGAAGAACACTGCTTGGATATAATGTGATTTTCTGTCAGACAAAATACTTTTAATGTAGTTCATTCCTCTAATTCCATGATGCTCCTCTGAGATCCTGATGACTCTATTCCTTTCCCACAGGGGCCAAATGCCATGACTATTTTTCTCAGTAGGAAAATTCTGGCATGAAAGAGTGATTCATCTGAGTGCTTGGTCTTAGAATGGGAGCTCCTCTAAGCGTAGCTCTCTCTATGCTGAGTATTGCACACTTTCACAGCCTCATGCACGATACATCCTGATTTCCGCCTCTATTTCTTCTCTGGTCAAATTATGCTGTTCTGTCAGGAAGAGGCGAACCACTCAGATCAACAAGAAAAGAGTCAGCTTACTCTCAAACTTGCCTGTCTCTCTTTGTTCCTCTGACTCTGATTTGCCAGACTGCTTTCTAGTTTGTTAGGTCCTCTTGTTGTATATTGGAGGTCAGCTTCCCTTCCACCCTTCCCTAGCCTGAACTTGTATTAATCTTCACTGCCTTTTAACTTGGAGCCTGTACTGTGTTTTACCTTCCCTGATGCCTAATATTTGAGATTCACCAAACTACAGATAAATTCAACAAAAGCAGGTTTTAAATGATGAACCACTTTCAAAGAACGCTTACTTCACATCTTCTCACAGCAACTTAGATAGGTGTGACAAATATTATTAGTCACTGTTTTAGGTGTGGAAATGGTGTCTTGGTAAGTCAAGTGAACTACAAAGTTCACACAAGCCAATGGTGGAATGTAAGTATTCATGCTTCAAAACCACTCGAAGAACTTCTAAACCCAGGCATGTTTCCATATGGGCAAAATGAAGTATGAGTCCAAGATCCTAGTGTAAAAAAACTATTTTTACTTTCCTTTCTGACAACAGCAAGGAGGCAGTACCTGTGGTGGTGAAGATCCTTGAAGCTGGAGCCAGACTCATGATATGTGGAAATCATAAATCATAGGACTGATGGTTTAATAGCTGTGTGATCTTGAACAAGTTAATTTACCTCTCTGTGCTTCCATTTTCTCTTTATAAACTAGGGAAAATAATAGTATCACCTCACTGCATTGTGTTGAGAATTACATAATACCTACTTGCTTATATAAGTAGTCCTTACTTATCTACAAGGGATATATTCCAAGACCCCCAGTGGATGCCACGGATAATACTAAACTCTATATATACGATGCTTTTTTCCATTATATGTAGATATGTATGATAAGCTTCAATTTCTAAATTAGGCACAGTAAGAGATTAACAATAATAATAATAAAGTGGAACAATTATAACAATATACTTTAATGAAAGTTATGTAAATGTTTTCTCTCTCAAAATATCTTATTGTGCTATACTCATCCTTTTTCTGATGATGATGATGATGACGTGAAATGATAAAATGCCTACATGATGAGATGAAGTATGGTGAAATTATGTAAGCATTGTGATATAGCATTAGGCTATTACTAACCTCTGAAAATATGTGAGAAGGAAGATCATCTGCTTCTGGCCTGCATATAACTGAAGTGTGGAAAGTAAAACTGTGGCTAAAGAGTGATTACTATACTAATGCCTAGAATATAGTAAGAACTCAATAAATACTATTTTTTAAAGATTTTACTTATTTATTTGACAGAGAGAAACACAGCTAGAGAGGGCACACAAGCAAAGGGACTGAGAGAGGGAGAAGCAGGCTTCCCGCCAAATAGGAAGCCTGATATGGGGCTCAGTCCCGGGTTTCCAGGATCATGACCTGAGCCAAAGGCAGTTGCTTAACCAACTGAGCCACCCAGGTTCCCCCAATAAATACTATTTTTATTAATATTCCTTTATTGCTGAGTGGTTCTACTGTATGGATAAATCATAATTTCAGTGGTTTCTTAACAAGTTTAATATATATCTACCACATGATCCAGCCAATTCCATTCCTAGATATCGCTCCACAAGAAATGAAAGCATTGGGTGCCTGGATGGCTCAGTGGGTTAAGCCTCTGCTTTCGTCTCAGGTCATGCTCTCAGGGTCCTGGGATGGAGGCCCACATCGGGCTCTCTGCTCAGCAGGGAACCTGCTTCCTCCTCTCTTTCTGCCTGCCTCTCTGCCTACTTGCAATCTCTCTCTCTCTCTGTCAAATAAATAAATAAAATCTTTAAAAAAGAAATGAAAGCCTTTGTATACACAAAGACTTACACTTGAATACACAAGCTATAGTATATACCTAGACTGGAATATTACTCAGTAATAAAAATGCAGCAGCACAGATCAATCTCAGAACAAAATGCTGAGTGAAATGAGTGAGAGAAAACTTACATACTATATTATTCCATTTATATAAAACTATATAAAATGCAAAGTAATCTATAATGACAGAATGCCTGGGGTCAAGGCTGTGTTTGAGAGACGGGAGGAAATTTTTTGGCTGACAGACATGCTCATTTTCTTGATTGAGGTGATGGCTGTACAAGGTTATATACCTATGTCTTGTTGAAATTCTATTTTATTGTGGTAAGAACACTTAACGTGAGATCTACCCTATTAGCAGATTTTTTTTAGGTGTATAGTATAGTACTGTCATCTATTGACTTTTAATAACTGAATGTTTATGTCTGTTGATTTACAACTCCTTCTTCCCTCTTCCTCCAGCCAGTGGAACCACCATTTTATTCTTTGTTTTTATGAATTTGATTATTTTGGATACAAATTCTATCACATTTGTTTGCTGATACCAATGCTTGACACACAGTAAGAACTCAATACATGCTAGCTATTATGATTGTTATTGCAGGGGTCAAAGGCCCTAATATTTCCACTGTTGATTCAATTCTGTCAGGATAGAGTCTATATTAAAGAGATTATTTCTGGTCCTTGGATTAGGTCAGTTTAGCTCACTAGGATGTAGCTGTAGTTGTCTGTCTTTGTTTGCTGGTTAACACTCTACTGGTTATTCTATCCATATCAATAAATCTATATGAAAGGGCTGGTAGCTTACAATGAGGTCAGCCATGCGCAACATAGCAAAGCAAAACAAAGAGGCAATGCTGGTGAACTAGCAATGACACTAGCAATGACTGAATGCTAAATTGGGGAAGGCCTCTTAGCTGATAGTCACGAGGACAGCAGTTCATGGCATTGCTCTTACAAGCAATGGTGGGCAGTTGCCAACCTGGCCATCAGCTGGAAAATCTCCCCGTGTATCCTGAGCACCAGTATGTTTGCTTGCATGCAATGTCTGCCTGAGATCTGAGAATTTTGATATTCATAGGCAAGGTAAGACTACTCCACTTTAGATATATCACAGGTCAAATCCTATTTCCCAAAACAACTCCAGTCAAATCTTTCTATTATAGGCTTATAGTCCAATAAGAATGCTGATCCTATCCCACAACCCCAATGTTTTAGAGGTAGCACATGGTGAACTGAAAGATCAGGACTCTCCCAATCAAATACCAATATATCACACTACTTCAGGAAAACTTCCACAGCAGGAAAACATTCTATATTCATTTCAGGAAAAAAATATTTGCAATATTTTACCATGATGGGAAATTGCCTCCAGGGTACATTCATGCCAGGGGAACTTCCAAAGGGAATTGCAACTGTAGTACCCAGAGAGGTACATCTGCAAGGCAGGAGGAAAAAATTCTTCACGGCATTCTCCCCAAAGGGAAATTTCTGTGACCTTTTTCTGACAGGGAAGTAATAAGTATTCACACAGGAGCATATTGGTTATATTCCCCTGACAGCCAAGAACATTTTTTACCCCGGCAAAAAATATGGAGGATAAACTGCAGGCATATTTCTTGTGCTAATCCAGGTGCAAGATTTCATTGCTTGAGTGAAGCCAAAGGCAAAGAGTCAATAAAATACTCAAAGACTGTAACAGGAGAAAAAAGTAGATGTTGAGGTCAAGACAAAAGACAGATCTTTGGGGTTCCTGTGTTCTTAAGCTGGCTTCAGTGTCTAGAAAACAGATGAACCTTTTGGGTACATCTCTGCTTATCTCTAACCTGGGAAAATGGAGATATTAAGAATGATATTATCTACAGCTAAAGGTTACTGTAGATCAATGAGCAGCCTTATACTTGCATCCTCTTCTTGTACTAATATTTTATACTTTTTTATTAAAAATTATATATCTCAGGAAACCTGGGTGGCACAGTCAGTTAAGTGGTTGCCTTCTGCTCAGGTCATGATGTCAGGCTCCTGGGACTTTGCCCCATGTTGGGCTCCCTGATCAGCAGGGAGTCTGCTTCTCGCTCTCCCTCTGTCCTCTCCCACCCCCTCTCTCTCTCTCTCTTGCTCTCTTTAAAAATCATATATATCTCAACAACAGCAATAATACTAAGAATCATCCTTAAGAACTGAAAAGGAAACACAATCCCAGTTTACTGGCCAGGTTCAGTAAAATTTACTGTGAGTTGTCAGTACTCCTTAACAATAGTAACCATCAATTAGCAAAGGGATTCTAGAGAGAAGAGAAATGTGAGCAGAAATTCCATAGTGACTGACAGGAATTAGTCAGGAATGTACTTTTATCTCTGACTACATGTGATAGTGACTGTACTCTCAAATATTCACTGAAAAGATGCACTGGATGTCTCTGAATTGCTTATCTAGGCACTGCCATAACCTGCTCTATGAGGCTAATGGTATGAGCTTTAGTGGCAGTCCCGCTGGTTGCAGAATGGCTTCAGCAGGATCAACACAGATATTAAGATAACCAACAAGTAACATTAAATATTTGCTTCATATATGGGTCAAAAGAGAACTGTGAGGGTAAGAGCCACCAGGTTTGATGGAGAGGAGCAGCAAAAATGCCTTTATTCTCTCCGGGATGTAGCTTGGTCTATTATTCTGTTATTCCTTCTAGTACTTCTCTCCAAGGATCTGTTGACATCTCAGTTTTCAAACCTTTGCTCTTCCTTTCAATTTCAAGCTTCTCATTCTCTCTCCATTGTCTGTTCTTTTCTGTCCTATTCCAAATTCCATTTCTTACTGTAATTTCTTTTTTTTAATTTATTAACATATAATGTATTATTTGCTTCAGGGGTACAGGTCTGTTAATCATCAGTCTTACACAACTCACAGCACTTACCATAGCACATACCCTCCCCAAAGTCCATAACCTAGTCATCTTATCCC
This sequence comes from Spilogale gracilis, assembly GCA_004023965.1. Classification (NCBI taxonomy): domain Eukaryota; kingdom Metazoa; phylum Chordata; class Mammalia; order Carnivora; family Mephitidae; genus Spilogale; species Spilogale gracilis. The sequence continues at coordinate 53,960 of PITA01002240.1, read as the reverse complement.
CCCCACCCCCCAGTAACCCTCAGTTTATTTCCTGAGATTAAGAGTCTCTCTTTTAAAAAAAAAAAGATTTTATTTATTTAACAGAAAGAAACAGAGACAGAGAGGGAACACAAGCAGGGGGAGTGAGAGAGGGAGAAGCAGGTTTCCTGCTGAGCAGGAAGCCCAATGTGGGACTCGGTCCCGGTCTCCGGGATCATGACCTGAGCCGAAGGCAGTCGCTTAACCAACTGAGCCACCCAGGTGCCCCAGATTAAGAGTCTCTTATGGTTTGTCTCCCTCCCTGGTCCCATCTTTTCTGTGGCTGCCCACCATTTCTAATTCTCTTGAGAATACACCCTTTCTGAGGCTCCCTGAGGTGGGGTCCAAGATACACTTTCCCCAAGCTGCCAGGGGTCTTACTTGGCCCCAGAAATTCCTAGGAATCCGTTCTCCTCTTCCAAGACATGTCACTGAAGCAGACAGTACTCCATTTGCTCAGCTTTTTTCACTCTTAATACTATTCTATCAATGCCCTATTTTTCATGCAATGCCAATAAGCTCATTCTGTTAGTGGTTAATGAGTTACTTTAGCTCTTGTCATTGTGTCTTGCATTGCATCTTAACTGGAAACTTTCTGGAGATAATTTTGTGGCCCGATATAGTTACTTCAATAACAAAATCCATGAAAGATCCTGGACTCTGGGAACCAAACTGAGGGTTGCAGAAGGGAGGCATTGGGGGGATGGGGTAACTGGGTAATGGGTATAAAGTAGGGCATGTGATCTGATGAGCACTGGATGTTATGTGCAGCTAATGAATCATTAAACACTACATCAAAAGCTAATGACGTACTTTAAGTTGGCTAACTGAACTTAACAATAAAAAAAGGAAGAAATAAAATACTAGTAAGCCAACAAGGCAAGGACAGATCATTCTGATCAGGAAAAATCCTTGAGGTAGAACAGTAGCCCCAAGATCATACCTTCAATAGCATCCAATCACAGAATTCGTCCAGATCACAAGTCTGCTGCATGTTAGCAGTCAGGAGGGTTTTGCTATACCCATCCCTGAAAAGAAGAGGGCAGAGTGAGAAGTTGCCAGACAAGATAAACTCTTAATTGCACAGGGCTAGATATTACCTGTCCCACTGAAAGGTCAGTGTTGTCTACCAAAAAAATGATTAACAAACATAAAAGTGACAAATTCTATGAAAAAAAATATGTAAGACACCCATAACCAGGAACAATCAAGCAACAAACTATGGGAACTCAAATGGCAAGACCTCCACAAGTTTCTAAGTCAATTGCTAATATCTTTCCACCTCCCTTCTATGGGGTAGGAGCAGGAGCATCATTATGCCAAAGCTGTTTTTTACCAAGTGCTTGAGGAGACACTTGCATTTAATTTCAGCCAGCCAACCTACTTCCCAGGAGCCCTTAGGCAGGTGTGGAGCAGGGGAAAGGCAGGATGGGGGTGAGAGATGAATTAAGTTCTTCCCAATCCATGCTAATGTGTTTTCACCTATATTTCCCTTATCCAAGAAGGCTTTAATGGATCCAAAGAAACTGAACTCCCCATTGCAGTAAAACCTTTGTTTTCAGATCTTTTCCTTCTTGGTAAAGGGATTAAGGAGTAAAGGCATATCCTACTAGGATTCTTGATCATTAAAGGTCCCAAAGAAATATTTACAAAGCATCTTGAAAATATCATGATTCATGAGACAATTGACCTGAAAGACTATATAGGTCTAGTGTCCAGCATTGATTCTGGGCAATGGTCAGCCTGAACAAATCCTAAGAAAGACAATGATGACTATCCCCAGAAATTCTCTGCCTTGGTCTGCTTGGTCCCCTTCAATGTTAACTTCATACTAGAAGCTTTAACAAATAAACCCTGAAATCTAGGTAGCTTAATACAACAGAAGTCCTACTCAAGCAAAGTCTACAATGGATATTCCTCATGAGTGAGGGATAATCACAGTTGTCTGCACATCGACACTGGTGGAGGCTCTGCCAGCGTTTTAAATTCATTTTATTTATTTATTCACTCATTTATTTAGTCACATATTTTTCATTGGGCACATTTGTATTCCAGTCACTTTATTTATTTATTTTTTTCCAGTGTTCTAAGATTCATTGCCCATTCTCCACACCCAGTGCTCCATGCAATAGGTGCCCTCAGTACCCACCACCAGGCTCTCCCATCCCCCTACCCCCTTCCCTCTAAGTCCCTCAGTTTGTTTCTGTGTCCAAAGTCTCTCTTGTTTTGTTTCTCTCCCTGAATTACCCTACTACACATTTACTTTCCTTCTCCTACTGTCTTCTATATTACCCCTTATGCACCGCAAGTAAGTGAAACTATGTGATACTTGACTTTCTCTACTTGGCTTATTTCACTCAGCATAATCTCTTCCAATCCAGTCCATGGTGCTACAAAAGATGGATATTCATTCTTTCTGATGGAGGCATAGTATTCCATTGTATATATGTACCACATCTTCTTTATCCATTCATCTGTTGATGGGCACCTTGGCTCTTTCCACAGTTTGGCGATTGTGGCCATTGCTGCGATGAACATTGGGGTACATATGGCCCTTCTTTTCACTGCATCTGTATCTTTGGGGTAAATGCCCAGTAGTGCAATTGCAGGGTCATAGGGTAGCTCTATTTTTAATTATTAAAGGAATCTCCACACTGTTTTCCAAAGCGGCTGCACCAGCTTTCATTCCCACCAACAGTGTAAGAGAGTTCCCCTTTCTCCACAGCCTCTCCACACTTGTTGTTTCCTGGCTTGTTAATTTCAAAGTTGATTTTGGCCATTCTGACTGGTGTAAGGTGGTATCTCAGTGTGGTTCGATTTGAATTTCCCTGATAGCCAGTGATGATGAACATTTTTTCATGTGTCTGTTAGCCGTTTGTATATCCTCTATGGAGAAGTGCCTCTTCATGTCTTTTGCCCATTTTTTGATGTGTTCATCTTATTTTTGGATGTTGAGTTTGAGTAATTCTTTATAGATCGTGATACCAGCCCTTTGTCTGTAGTGTCATTTGCAAATATCTTCTCCCATTCTGTGGGTTGCCTCTTTGTTTTGTTGACTGTTTCCTTTGCTGTACAGAAGCTTTTTATTTTGATGAAGTCCCAGAAGTTCATTTTCGCTTTTGTCTCCTTTGCCTTTGGAGACATGTCTTGAAAGAAGTTGCTGTGGCCGAAGTCAAAGAGGTTACTGCCTATGTTCTCTTCCAGGATTTTGATGGATTCCTGCCTCACGTTGAGGTCTTTCACCCATTTCAAGTTTGCCTTTGTGAGTGGTGTAAAAGAATGGTCTAGTTTCATTCTTCTATATGTAGCTGTCCAATCTTCCCAGCACCATTTATTGAAGAGACTGTCTTTTTTCCACTGGATGTTTTTTCCTGATTTGTCAAAGATGATTTGCTCATAGATTTGTGGGTCCATATGTGGGCTCTCCACTCTGTTCCATTGGTCTATTTCTCTGTTTTTGTGCCAGTACCATGCTGTCTTGGTAATCACAGCTTTGTAATAAAGCCTGAAGTCAGGTAATGAGATGCCCCCAGCTTTGCTTTTTTTGTTCAGCAATTCCTTAGCGATTCGAGGTCTTTTTTGGTTCCATGTAAATTTTAGGATTGTTTGTTCCAACGCTTTGAAGAATGTTGGTGGAATTTTGATCGGAATGGCATTGAAAGTGTAGATTGCTCTGGGCAATATAGACATTTTGACAATGTTTATTCTTCCGATCCTTGAGCATGGAATGCTCTTCCATCTTTTTGTGTCTTCTTCAATTTCTTTCATGAGTGTTCTGTAGTTCCTCGAGTACAGATCCTTGACTTCTTTGGTTAGGTTTATTCCTAAGAATCTTATAGTTTTTGGTGCTATAGTAAATGGAATCGATTCTCTGATTTCCCTTTCTATTTTTTCATTGTTAGTGTATAAGAATGCAACTGATTTCTGCGCATTGATTTTGTATCCTGCCACATTACTGAATTGTTGTATGAGTTCTAGTAATTCGGGGGTAGAGTCTTTGGGTTTTGCACATATAGTATCATGTCATCTGCAAAGAGAGAGAGTTTGACTTCCTCTTTGCCAAGCTGGATACCTTTTATTTCTTTCTGTTGTCTGATTGCTGTTGCTAGGACTTCTAACACTATGTTGAACAGTAGTGGTGAGAGTGGGCATCCTTGTCTTGTTCCTGATCTCAGAAGGAAGGCTGTCAGTTTTTCCCCATTGAGAATGATATTCACTGTGGGTTTTTCTTAGATAGATTTTATGAGGTTGAGAAATGTTCCCTCTGTCCCTATACTTTGAAGAGTTTTGATCAGGAACGGATGTTGTATTTTGTCAAATGCCTTTTCTGCATCAATTGAGAGTACCATGTGATTCTTCTCTCTTCTCTTATTGATTTGTTCTATCACATTGATTGTTTTGTGAGTGTTGAACCACCCTTGCATCCCTGGGATAAAACCCACCTGGTCATGGTGTATAATCCTTTTAATGAATTGTTGGATCCTGTTTCTGCCAGCTTTAATACATTGATTCCATTGATTCAGGGTATCAACATCAAACCAGTAGAAGGGAGAAGAGAAAAAATGGGAGTCACACGGTAGGATTTTACGTGCCAGTACTAAAAGTGACACTACAACTTTAATCTACATTCCATTGGCCAGAACTCAGTTAAATAGTCACATTTCTTTGTGTGGAGCCTAGGAAATGTACTTCATATGCCTAGAAAGAAATGAAAACCAATTTGGTGAATAACTAACCAGTCTTTGCAACATATCCCATTCTCATCCCTACCTCTGGTAGCCCTTTTCTATATCTCCTCCCAACACCTCTTCTCCAAATTCAGCTCACCCTTCCCAATTTCAATCAAGCCTTCCTTGGTCACCATTAGCCCTTATGTGTCTCCCCACTTTCACAAACTTTTTAAGCTTACTACTTCCCAAAGCATGGTTTATAGATCTCTGACAGGAGAATAAACTAGAAATCTTGATAAAATGCAGATTCTTGGGCACCACCAACACCCTGCAGCATCGAATTCACTGAAGATCAGGAATTTGTGTGTTTAACTGATCACAGGTGATTCCAAAGCTTACTAATGTATGAAATCACAGACGTGAAAGACCGGCAGTCTCTGCTCTTGATTTTTTTTAAAGCTTATTTATTTAAGCAATCTTTCTACTCAGCGTGGGGCTCAAACTCATGACCCTAAGATTAAGAGTCATATGCTCCACCAACTGAGCCAGTCAGGCAAACCTCTGCTCATGATTATATTAGATTTATAATATTTCTGTAAAATTTTTCAATCTCAAAGTAATCTGGAACAAAATCTTAGGCTCTTTGTAGACTGAGGTAATGTTTTTCGTTCTATTATTTCCTGTATGGTGACTAACACCATATTGGGCACATAATAGAAGCTCAAAATGCATTGCTAGGCTGATTGTGGATTGGCCAGTAGACTGAGTAGCTGTCAAGTAAAATTCACTAGAAAAATACTGATTTTTCAATACAAAAAACAACCAGTCACATTCAAAAGAGGATAAAGAGAAGAAACAAAAGGAAGAACTACATTGTACCATAACTAATGAACATAAAAAGTCTGTTCCCCTCAGAAGATAATTTATATTAATAATTTGGAAATTGTAGATCTAAAACAGGACACTAATAGAAATAAGGAAGTTAGGGAAGGAGCAAGGTGGTGGAGGAGTAGGAGATCTAGATATCATCAGGTCCCAGGAGTTCAGCTAGGTAGTTATCAGACCTGTTAGAACATCTACAAACTCAACAGGAGATTGAAAAGAAGAAGAGCAGCAATTCTAGGAACAGAAAAGGTAGGTTGTGTGGAGAAGTGAATCCAAGGCAACATTTTGGAAGATAGACCGTGGGGGAGGGGATGGCTCCCATCCAGCAGTAGAGCAGCAGAGCACAAATTTGGAACCTTTAGAAGTCTGCTACACTGAGGGACGTCACCCCAGGGACTAAGCAGAAGGTGGAACCCTCACTAGGACAGTGTGGTCTCAGGGCCCGCAGGGTCACAGAAGGACCCAGGGTGCTGGAGAATGGCTGATATCCCAGCTATTGGAATGGGAAGGCTGGATGCACAGACGAAGCCGAGGAGTGGGCTCTCAGCTCAGGGTTACCTTAAATCATGATCCGAGGTGCAGTCAGGCCACTGCTCTTTGAGCAAGGACCCCACAAGTGGCAGATCTGGGGAGATCCCCCCTTCCTCCACTGGGAGGAGCAGGGTGAAAGCACGCTGCAGGAATCTGCTGGGTTTGGAGACTCCAAACAGGGCTGTGTGCCACAAACAGAAAACCTTGGTTACAGGCTCTGTGAATGTGGAGTACACCTACAGAGTAGGGAGACAGGCGTGAGTGAATGCTTTTCTCTGAGGGAACATTGAGGAGTGGGTCCCCAAGTTCTTGGCTCCTCTGGACTGGATACGGGGAGGCCGCCATCTTCAGTCCCATCCTCCAAAGCTGTACAAAAAGTGATCAGGGAACAAAAGCTACCAAGAGTAAACCTGAGCAGATTGCTTAGCCTGACCCCTGGCAAGGGCAGGGCAGTTCTGCCTCGAGCAAAGACATTTGAGAATCAATACAACAGGCCCCTCCCCCAGAAGATCAGCAAGAATAACAAGTCAGGACCAAGTTCACCTATAAATGAGAACTGAGGAACTCTAGGGCTAGGGGAATGCACCACATAGAATTCATGGCTTTTCCCCCATGATTCTTTAGTCTTTCAAAGTTAATTTATTTTATTTCATTTTTTCTTATTCTATTTTTTAATTTTTTCTCTTCCCTATTTTAACATTTTAACTATTTTATCTTATTAATACCTTTTTTAAAAATATTTTTAATTTTCATTGTCATAGTCATATTCTATCTCTTCAATGTATTTAAGCTTATTTTTTGTAGATATATAGGTTTTTCTTTCTTTAAAATTTTGGGATACAGTTTCTTCTAATAGATCAAAATATACCCTAAATCTAACACACAGCTTTGTTCTAGTCTCCAGCCTCATCACATTCTTTCTTCTTTTTTTACCTTTTTTAACCAACTTCTTATCTTATTAATTCCTTTTCTAGAAGCTTTTTAATTTTCATCTTTACAGCCATATTCCATCCCTTCATCGTGTATATCCTTATTTTTGTATGTATACAAGTTTTTGTTTCTTTAAAATTTTGGGAGGAAGTTTCTTCTAACAGACCAAAGTACATCCAAAATTAAGTGTGTGGCTCTCTTCTATTCACAAGTCTAATAAAATATATAGAGACAAATAGATACAGATAGATATAGAACTAGATATATTTTTTTCCTTTCTTCTCCCCCCAGTTTCAAGTCTCTTCTTATGTGGTTAGTGTATATTTTTCTGGGGTCATCACTACCCTTTTAGTATTTCATTCTCTCATTCATCTATTCTTATCTGGATAAAATGACAAGGTGGAAAAACTCACCTCAAAAAAAAGAACAAGAGGCAGTACCAATGCCTAGGGACCTAATCAATAGGGACATTAGTAATATGTCATAACTAGAGTCCAGAATGATGATTATCAAGGTGCTAGCTAGGCTGAAAACAAGGATGGAAGATACTAGAGAATCCCTTTCTTGAGAAATAAAAGAACTAATATCTAATCTAACCAAGTTGAAATTTAAAAAGTTATTAATGAGGTGCAATCAAAAATGGAGGCTCTTACTGTTGGATAAATGAGGCAGAGGAGAGAATTAGTGCTATAGAAGACCAAATGATGGAAAATAAATACGCTGAGCAAAAGAGAGACAAACAACTCCTGAAACACAAGGGGAGAATTCAAGAGATAAGTGATACCATAAAATAAAATAAAACAATATTAGAATAATTGGGATCCCAGAAGAAGAAGAAAGAGAGAGGCAGAAAGTATACTGGAGCAAATATAGCAGAGAATTTCCCTAATTTGGTGAAGGGAACAAGTATCAAAACCCAGGAGTCACAGAGAACCCCCATCAAGATCAATAAAAATAGGTCCACACCCTATCACCTAATAGTAAAAAAAAAAAAAAAAAAAATCCCAAGTAGACAAGATAACCATACACATAAAGGAGACAGAGAAAGAACAGCAAATAAAGCCTAAACCAAACAGAAGAAGAGAAATAACAAAGATCAGAGCAGAAATCAATGAAATAGAAAAGAACAGTAGAACAAATCAATGAAACTAGGAGCTGGTTCTTTGAAAGAATTGATAAGATGGATAATCCCCTGGCCAGACTTATCAAAAAGAGAAAAGAAAGAACCCAAATTAGTAAAATCATGAATGAAAGAGGAGAGATCACATCCAATACCAAAGAAATACAATTATAAGAACATATTATGAGCAACTATGCACCAGCAAATTTGACAATCTGGAAGAAATAGATGCATTCCTAGAGATATATAAACTACCAAAACTGAGCCAGGAAGAAATAGAAAACCTGAACAGACCCATAACCAGTAAGGAGATTGAAGCAGTGATCAAATTTCTCCCAAGAAACAAGAGCCCAGGGCTAGGTGGCTTCCCAGGGGAATTCTACCAAACATTTAAAGAAGAATTAATACCTATTCTCCTGAAACCATTCCAAAAAAATAGAAATGGAAGGAAAACTTCCACACTCATTTTATGAGGCCAGCATTAACTTGATCCCAAAACCAGACAAAGACCCCATCAAAAAGGAGAATTAGAGACTAATGTCCTTGATGAATACAGATGCAAAATTTCTCACCAAAATATTAGCCAATAGGATCCAACAGTACACTAAAAGTATTATTCACCACAACCAAGTGGGATTTAATCCTGGGCTGAAAGTTTGGTTCAACATCCACAAATCAATCAATGTGATACAGTACATTAATAAAAAGAAAGAACAAAAACCATATGATCCTCTCAATAGATGCTGGAAAAGCATTTGACAAAGTACATCATCCTTTTTTGATCAAAACTCTTCACAGTGTAGGGATAGAGGATACATACCTCAGTATAATAAAAGTCATCAACAAAAAACCCACAGCAAATATCATTCTGAATGGGGAAAAACTGAGAACTTTTCCCCTAAGGTGAGGAACATGGCAGGATGTCCCTATCACCACTGCTATTCAATATAGTGCTAGAAGTCCTAGCCTCAGCAATCAGACAACAAAGAGAAATAAAAGGAATCTTAATCAGCAAAGAAGAGGTCAAACTATCACCCTTTGCAGATGATATAATACTTTATGTGGAAAACCCAAAAGACTCCACTCCAAAACTGTTAGAACTCATGCAGGAATTCAGTAAAGTGTCAGGATATAAAATCAATGCACAGAAATAAGTTGCATTTCTGTACACCAACAGCAAGACAGAAGAAAGAGAAATTAAAGAGTCGATCCCATTTACAATTGCACCCAAAACCATAAGATACCTAGGAATAAACTTAATCAAAGAGGCAAAGAATCTGTACTCAAAAAACTAGGAAGTACTCATGAAATAAATTAAGGAAGACACAAAGAAATGGAAAAATGTTCCATGCTCATGGATTGGAAGAACAAATATTGTGAAAATGTCTATGCTACCTAAAGTAATCTATACATTTAATGCAATCCCTATCAAAATACCATCAACTTTTTTCAAAGAAATGGAACAAATAATTCTAATATTTATATGGAACCAGAAAAGACCTTGAATAGCCAGAGGAATGTTGAAAAAGAAAACCAAAGTTGGCAGTATCACAATTTCAGACTTCAAGCTCTATTACAAACCTGTCACCATCAAGAAAGTATGGTACTGACACAAAAACAAATACACAGATCAATGGAACAGAATAGAGAGCCCAGAAATGGACCCTCAACTCTATGGTCAACTCATCTTCGACAAAGCAGGAAAGAATGTCCAGTGGAAAAAAGACAATATCTTCAACAAATAGTGCGGGAACATTGGACAGCCACATACAAAAGAATGAAATTGGACCATTTCCTTACACCACACACAAAAATAGACACAAAAAATGGACACAAAAAATGGATGAAAGACCTCAATGTGAGATAGGAATCCATCAAAATCCTTGAGGAGAACACAGGCAGCAACCTCTTCGACCTCAGCCGTATCAACTTCTTCCTAGAAACATCGCCAAAGGCAAAGGAAGCAAGGGCAAAAATTAACTGCTGGGACTTTAAGATCAAAAGCTTTTGCATAGCACAGGAAATAGTCAACAGAACCAAAAGAAAAGTGACAGAATGGGAGAAGATATTTGCAAATGACATATCAGATAAAGAGTTAGTATCCAAAACCTATGAAGAACTTATCAAACTCAACACCCAAGGAATATATGATCCAATCAAGAAATGGGCAGAAGACATGAACAGATATTTCTGCCAAGAAGACATTCAAATGGCCAACAGACACATGAAAAAGTGTTCAACATCATTCTGCATCAGGGAAATACAAATCAAAACCACAATGAGATACCACCTCATACCAGTCAGAATGGATAAAATTAACAAGTCAGGAAACAACAGATGTTTGCGAGAATGCGGGGAAAGGGGAACCCTCCTGCACTGTTGGTGGGAATGCAAACTGGTGCAGTCACTCTAAAAAACAGTGTGGAGATTCCTCAAAAAGTTGAAAATAGAGCTATCCTACAACCCAGCAATCGCACTACTGGGTATTTACCCTAAAGATACAAATGTAGTGATCCAAAGAGGCACATGCACCTGAATGTTTATAGTGGCATGGTCCACAACAGCCAAACTCTGTAAAGAACCTAGATTTCCATCAATAGATGAATGGATAAAGAAGAAGTGGTATATGTATACAATGGAATACTATACGGCCATCAAAAAGAATGAAAGCCTGCCATTTGCAATGACGTGGATGGAACTGGAGAGTTTTACGCTGCATGAAATAAGTTAATTAGAGAAAGACAATTATCATATGCCATTTGCAATGATGTGGATGGAATTGGAGGGATTTACACTGCATGAAATAAGTCAATCAGAGAAAGACAATTATCATATGATCTCCCTGATATGAGGAATTTGAGAGGCAGGGCGGGGTTTCATGGGGTGTAGGGAGGGAAAAAATGAAACAAAATGGGGCCAGGGAGGAAGACAAACCATAAGAGACTCTTAATCTCAGGAAACAAGCAGAAGGTTGCTGGGGGGGGTGGAGGCAGGGATAGGATGGCTGGGTTATGGACACTGGGGTGGGTATATGCTATGGTGAGTGCTGTGAATTATGTAAGACTGCTGATTCACAGACAGGTACCCCTGAAGCAAACAATACATTATACGTTAATTAGTAAATAAATAATAAATAAATAAATATAAGATAAGATAAGAAAGGGACCAGGAAGTTGAAGGATACCCCTATACTATGACAGTTTTGATATCATCAAAAAAAGACACATCTTCCCTTCAACCACTCCTTTGTATCTGTTTGAAAATAAAATGTTTGTCTGGACTATGTGAAATACCAGGTATCTTTGCAGGGGCAGAGTTGTGACAAAATTGGTTATATGCTGTGCTACCAACTATGTACATTTAGACAAGATCACTGACTCATGTACAGTGTAGCCATGAAGTTTAAGCTAATGTTCAACTCTACTCCCTCACTTTCCCTCTATTCTTGTTGATGTTCTCCTCTCCCCTGCTCCAAACATACTCTGCTCTGCTTCTGAGCCTTTGGTTTCATCTCCTGTTTCTCTTCTATTCTCACTATTTGTACTTTTAAAAAATGAGCCTTGCCTTCTCTGATTTTTAATTTTTGGCACTCAGTAAGTATATGACTCCCATTTCTTGTCACTTTGGAAATAAAATCTTTTAAGTCAAGCCTTTTGGTCCAGGTGTTGGCCTACTTCACCCTGTGGAAAGGAGGAATCAATCAATCCCCTTGACACGGAAACACTTGACAGTTTCCAGAGATGGTCCTTGCTATTCCTTCCCTATTCTAAAATCATAGAATGATGATTGCAATAATGCAATATGCCATTTTCCTCTGAGCTCATCTGAACTAAAGAGTAGCGGGAGAGAGACAGAATATTTAGCTCTTTAACATGGGCATATCTCCTATTTCTCAGTCCCCTGGTCAGGGGCCAATATGATCAAGAATTTCAAAAGTACCATCTGCAATAATAGTATCATATTTATGGAGTGTTTATTTTGTGTCAGACATTGTCCTACTTTACATTTATTATCTAGCTTTGTCCACACAATGACCCATGAGATAGGTATTATCTTTCTTTCCAAAAGAGGAAACTAAGGTTCAAAGAAATTAGATAAATTTCCCCAAATCACACAGCTGGGAACTTGCTGATCTGGATTTGAACAGACTTATCTGACTCCAGGGCTCACATGAAGACTATTTTACACTATAAATACTCAAAGAAACTGGTATCACTGGAAGGAGTTCATGTTGAAAAATTCCAAGGAGTCATTTTCAATAGGTCTGTTCAACCATTATATTGTCTATCAATGAACATAAGCTTCCTGAAGGCAGAGGGTACATGTAATCTATGCATAAGAATAAGGAAGTCAATAGTACAAAGTTCCTGCTGATGCAAACAGTAAGAAGGGTATTACTGTCAAAAATAACTTACGTTTCAGGTACTGGTTGAAGAGTGGAGTAAAGAGCAGAGTTTGTGTGGAGAGGCAGGGTGAAAGGGAAAAAAATTGAATACTATACTCAGAATAGGCTTAACTTGGAGATTCAGAGAAAGTAAAATTCCAAGTGCACTAAAACCAGATAGAATACTATAGAATGAAGTTTTTCATAACTTTGTCTCTTAAGATGTGGAAAGGAGGAGGGAACGAGAAAGAGAAGAGAGCTGACATACCATAAGCTCTTAATTGGGAATATATGAAACTTACATTATCCAAGGTGGAGTAATAGCTTCAGAATCATTCTTAACAATTCCAGTGAGTCAAGCTCTTAAAATTTCACCAGCTCAACAATAGGAATATTAAAGTATTTGCTCCTAAAATGTGTCTCCTCTGATTTAAGAAATTCTTTTAGTCCTAAAGTGACTGGGTGAGTCTCCATTTTATCTATATATGATGACATTGACATAGGACAAGAGATATTCTTAGCCCCAAGCAAGGAGAGTTTAAAGGTCCGAGCCTGTTTCTGGAAAGTGAAATAAAATTCCATTTAAATGAAATCAACCACTTAAAAATAAATACCTGACTAAAGCTTATACATTTATTTTATTTTTATTAAGGTTCTCAGTATCCTAATAAATTGAAAAAGAAGCAAAGGAACAGAGATATTTGTTAATTTCCCATTATTGCCCAAGCAAACTAGAATAGATTCTTAGATAAAACTTTCTAAATAAATTGCCAGTTCACATTTTTCACAATGTTCTTGATCTTAACTTATATATGAAATTTTACTAGATATACTATTGTTTTCATTTCTTGAATGTAAAATGTTAGAAGATGACAACTTAAACCAATAATTCTTTATTAGATTAATACCTTAATGGTTAATCATTCAAACAACTGTTTTATTGGCAAACAATGCTGTAATTCCAATCACAGTAGTCCTCAGCAGAAATTCCAATTGAATTCAAGAGGGAAATTCCCAGGAAAAACTCCTCATTACTTTTTCAATTAATGTACAACAATATCATCATCACTACCATTGTCTGTGTGTGTGTGTGTGTGTCAAAAAAGAGAGAGATATACAGCAAGAGAGACAGAAAGAAAGCACTCTGTGTGACATAAAATGTATTCATTCTGTAATTATCAAGGATTTAAAGACATTTGGGCAGATGACGTTTGATATAAACTGAAAATTAATGAAACAATAGTGGTTCCCAGTGTAATACAGCAACCAGTTTTCTATTTATCTTTTTTCCTCAAAAGCTCCATTTGAAATGAAAATACCAAAGTGAGAGGTTAGGCCACTAACTCCTTACTGTAAAGTTCTCAGGTTTGCTTTCATCACCAAGAGACTGACTAGCCATACATCAAACTCATTTTCACTCCATCCTGAACACAGCTACAGTATACCTTCAAGCCTCTACTGAAGTTAAGTATGCCCATAAACAGTGAACATGAACTCTACTTCCAGTCCAGGCTCATAAAAACCTCACACACATGATTCTCCATCCCACTCCTTCTTCTGCCAGCTTGACCCAGACAAGCATGTCAACCTTAGAACAGACACACTAAAGATGATAGACCACAAGATGAAATCAGCATGAGTCCCTAGAGAAAGGCCTCTAATCAGGAGCACCCATTTTGGACTATTTGTGCATGTAAAATCAACTATTGCATCAAGCCAACGAGAGTTGGGAGTTTAACTGTTATTGCCGTTCCATTACTCTAACTAGTACAGCCAACAAAGCCTTTAGAAAGTGAAATATGGAACAGAAAAACCTTTTATGTCAGAGAGAAGAACCAGCATTGCATGGGAAGTACTGAGGAGCTACAGGGCAGCTTGGGGGTCTAGGATGCTAGGAGGTAAAGAGGAAGCAAAGACAAACTTCTCTGCTTCACTATCTGCCTGGGGGCAGCCCTCATTACAGTAATAAACCTGAAGCCACAAGATAAATCACCTCAGCATGGTACAATTTATACCTCTGATCCCTACTCATGTTCCTGTTCAAAGAGCACAGATTTATAATTTTAATTATCTAAAACTTTTAGAGATTTAAACATCTGCTTTAAGTGTTCAATAAGTATTAGAAAAGCAATTCATTTTTCTTTAAGCCAAGTCATAATTTACAGTTTTCTGCAACTTGCACAACTCATTGTAGTCAACGCCCAAGGGGGAACTTGAGAGAAAAGCAGGGAGCATTTTAATTAGCCCACAATTACTTCCATTTAGTTTGCCTCCATGAAATGTAACTACCCTAAAGAATAGTAAATCATTCAATTACCCATTTTGATGTGTTATTTAGCCTCAAAGCCAAAAGCAATAATAGTATTGGTATTGAGTGTTCTTGGTGTTGAATGCAGTGGCAATCCAATGGCAACCTCCTCAGTCTGAAGAATACTTGGCAGTCATTTTAGTGAATTAGAAGTTGTTACACAGTCCATAGGATAAAGGCTTGATGTAACAGCCTTTACAATTTGATTCAGAAGACTTGGTGTGTCAACTTCTCCAAGAATAGTAGCTTTAAAAGGATGAGGGCAAGCTGCCTGGGTGGCTCAGTGGGTTAAGCATAAGTGTCGGGCTTAAGTCATGATCTCAGGGTCTGGAGACTGTGCCCTGCATGGGGATCCATACTCAGCACAGAGTCTGCTTGAGATTCTTGGAGTCTGCTTGAGATTCTTTCCCTCTTCCTCTCCCTCTGCTCCTCCCCTGCTTGCTCACTCTCTAAAAAAAATAAAAATAAGTAAGAATTTTTTTAAAGGGATAGGGGCATGATCCCAACAAGAAAACACAAGAGATTTAAAGAGACCCATTTCCAAAATCAAATAGCTGTCTCTTGAATTTTCCTTAATGAGTATACCATCTCTCCCTTTCTAGAGAAGAATCACATTCATTTTTTAATTTTATTATGTTATGTTAGTCACCATATGGTACATCATTAGTTTTTGATGTAGTATTCTATGATTCATTGTTTGCATATAACAACATTCAAAAGGAAAGAAAACAGAATCACAGTCAGGTAAATTGGGACCAGCTCTGGCTGAACCCACAAAAGGTATAGTTCTTAATTCAAAACACAAATCTGATCTAAAAAACTCTACTGGTCAAAAAAACTTAATGGCTTTCACTACTTTTAGGATGAAGTCCAAAATCCTTATCATTGCCTATAAGGCTCAAATCATCCCCAGCCTCATCTATATGTTCCATTCACACTGACCTTCTTTGAGTTCCTCCTACATGTCAAGCTTCTTCCCACCTCTGAGTCTTTGAATAGTCTCTGCCTGGCATGCCCTTCACCTTTACCCTTCTTCATCCAAATGCTCCCTACATCCTTCATATTACTGTTCAAAATGTCCCTTCCCCAGGCAGACCTTCCATGTACCCTCAGATCAGCCTAGGATCAGACATTTTATGCTTTCATGGCACTTCCTCTACTTCTTAAATCCTTGAACTTCTAAAATCTGATCATCTTGGGTGCCTGGGTGGCTCAGTTATTAAGCATCTGCCTTTGGCTTAGGTCATGATCACAGGGTCCTGGGATTGAGATCTGCATCAGGTTCCCTACTCAGTGAGAAGCCTGCTTCTCCTTCTCCAACTCCTTCTGCTTGTGTTCCTTCTCTCACTGTCTCTATCTCCATCAAATAAATAAATAAAATCTTAAAAAAAATAAAAGGTGATCATCTAATTTGAAAGTAAGAAATAAAATTTAAAAATTATCAGCTACCATCACATTATGTATTACTATATCTTGTCAGTCAGACTACAGAATATAGGACACAACTGTTTGGTTGGGGGAAGGGGAATAAAGGACAAAGGCAGACTTTTAGGGTTGGAAACATGGAGGGAGCACTACTAGGGAGAGTCAGGGAAAGCAAGAGAGATGAAGACCTTAACTAGGCATTTAGGAAAAAAAGAATAGAAAAGGGGAGGTTGAAGACTGATTTTATATTGTTGCTGATTAACTGTTCTGGCCCTCAACTCAATGTGAAAAATAGCATCACAGATGAGGGTGAAGATGAGGGAGAGGTCAGGGATTGTGTGTGGAGGGTTCAGGCACATGTTACAATTGCTCCATGTTTAATCAAATGTCTCATGGTTATCAGACACGCTCAGCTCAAGAAGGGCTATTGATCGTTCTGAGCAGAGTGGGAATTCACTTGCTTTCTGAAAGGTCTGTTTCTCAAATTCTCCTAGTGTTCCTTTGGAATTATACTTTATTTTTAATGATATTTTTAATTGCTTGATAATAAAATTTATAGTTTTCATTAAAATATCTAGAAGATGGGCACCTCTGATATTTATAGGCTTCCAAATTATGCAAGTTTTATCTGATAATATATCTATTAGAAAGTGTTTTGGGAAAAAAAACCACAACATGATCTTTTATTTTCATTTATAGACTGAACAGTTTCTGAAGAACTCTTACTAAATGTACATATACTTAATATGAGTATATGTCTTTATAGTAATTTTAAAAACAGGACTGTAAGCTAGCCCAGTTCTAACAGGGTTTTACAAAATCTGTCTATACTGATGATTAAATTAATATATACTCATAAAATTTTAAATTTAGAATAAAATAATAATAGTAAGAGTTGCTATTAACTAATCACTTACTCAGGTATTATGTTAACTACTATACACCCATAGGACTATTATCATCATTACACCTTAAAGAGAGAACTGAAGCCTAGAGTGACCATATATCCATCCTGAGGTCACATGGTTAGTAAGTGATAGAGACAGGACTTAGATCCAAGCAGTCTAGGTTAACCTGGTTTAACCATTATTCCATACATCTAAGTAGTAAACCACAAAAGGCTCTCAGCATGGGATATGGGTTAGTCTGGCTCAGGAGTCCATCATGGATGTCTTGTGAAAATTATTCATAATTAAAAATAAACAGTGTTTTCATATTTTGACAAGGCTCTCTTGATGCCATCTGTTTTGGAATGACCGTGTAGGGGCACCTGGGTGGCTCTCTTTGTTAAGTGTCCAACTGTTGATTTTGGCTCAGGTCATGATCTCAGTGTTGTGAGATGATCGAGCCCCATGTCAGGCTCCATGCTCAGTGGGCAATCTGCTTGAGATTTTCTCTATTCCTCTCCCTCTACCCCTTGCCTGTTCATGCTCGCTCATGCTCAGTCTCTTTCTCAAATAAATAAATATTCAAAAAGAGATTGTGTAAAAATGTCCTGCTTCTGAATTCAACCCAAAAATACTTAGGAAGAAGGGTCTTGAGACTAAATAAAAGACCTAAGAGCCAGCCAGTGTCCTGGCTCCCTGCTCAACCTGGGTTTAACACAGTAGCTATTCCCTTGCTTTCCTAGGTAAGCTTGTCACTACACTGACCAGAGCTAATTAAACCAGGAAAGCCCAAAGGAAGACTTGATTGAAGATGAGATCTAGCCACAATCCAAGACCTGGTGCTCATTTAATGTAAAAGACACTAAATGGAGCGGACTGTTGCTTGAATGACATTTAAGTTAGCTCTTGTTCTCTCTCCCTCTCCCTCCTCCTCCTATCCTCTCCCTCCCTTCCTTCCTCCCTCTGAGCCACCACATCCTAGAAAGGAATAATGATGGCCTTTCCAAAGATAAGAGGATTTCATTTCTTACCACCAAGCCAGGAAATACTCTCAGGCATTTAACTCTTCACCAACTTATTTGAAACAATTGCAGTGAAGGCAGCATCTGACTGGCCCCAAAAGGCACTGCTTTGTGTGAAAAACACACAGCAGGCCCACTTTTGTTCCTAGCCACTCATGGAGCTCTCACAACAGCTCTCTGACATCTTCAGGCTGGTAGAGGAGAGCTGTGGGACCTCCAGGCCTTTTAAAGATTATTTTTGAAAACTTTCTTCATCTAGCCCTGGTCTAACTAGAGTTTAAAAGGGCTGTTAGATAGCATCTAAAAAAACCCTTTTCTTAACTGGGTGAATCTATCATCTGAACTAGATTTTTTCTAAAACATGATCAGTGATTGTCTTAGTCTTCCTTAGTGCGCATGCACGAGCGTGTGCACGCATGTGCACACACACACATACACACACCCTAGTCAATATATGAAAATAATCAAGGGAGGGAATAACAAGGAGGAAAACCTTTAGGTACATGGGAAACTAAAGCAAATCATGGAATGTGGACACTGCTTCTCCTTGCAGCACTCTGAAGTGTTGGTAATTATTTTCCGATACTCTAAGTTCCTCAGGGCCAGAAGTTTAGCATGTGTCACCCTTACACCTCTATTGCTTTTTCTAGTGCTCTTTTACTCTTGTAAACCTATATTTTGGATTACATGATCTAACTATACAAATATCCCTCTATTCTTCTTTCTAGAGCTGTCAGCAATTCCTTCATTTATCAGGCTTCAGCATCATCTTCCCTAACCTAGGCCTTCTTGTCATTCTTAATGATATCAATATCCATATAGATGGCTCTTCCAAATCTCTGGTTTCTTAGTTCCTTGACTTCTGAATTATCCCTTAACTTCAGCTTAACCACCCATCCCTAACATCCCTGAATCTACTTCACTTTCCATATCAGTAAGTCCAATATTCTTTTCTCTGTCCATAACCTCTTCTCTTTCCACTTTGCATGTTCAAGTACTTCCTACTACAACTCTTCTTTGACTTCATTAAAACATCCAATTTACTGACTTCTTCACTTTCTCTCAGTCTATCAGTTAGTTTTTCTTTACCTTGCTTTTTATCATTAAATCCCTCAGTCATATCTTTTCAATAATTCTTATCAATAGCCTAAAGTCTCTTACTTCTCTATCATTTCATTACATGCATCTGGCAAAACCTTAACCCTGGATGAACACTATTGTCCACTTTCACCTAGTCTGTATTAGAGTGGTAAATAACTGCTAGACAAAGTCATATACATGGAAGATAAGGATCACAGTGTGCTCATGACCATCATCCTCACACATGTTCTCAACACCACGTGCAATCCTAATATATGTCTTTGGTCAATTCCATTTCACACCCTCCACAGACTACTTCATATTTTCTCCATTCTCCTCAAACCTCCACCCTCTTCCCCCTCCCTCAGCAAAGTACAGTGAAAATTGAAGACATTAGACGTAAATGCTCTCCTCTTCTTGATTATAAGCATAAAGGCCTACCAAACACCTGTATATATTATCCTTTTACACTTAAGAAGCAGCTCTACTACTCACTAGCTCTGTGAATTTTATCAAATAACATAGCCTTTTGTGCTTTTTAATAATATATAGACAATAACAACAGTGAATTAATATAGAGTTGTTTCTTTAAAGATTTATTTATTTATTTGAGAGAGAGAGCACACTGGGAGAGGGGGACAAAGAAAGGGAGAGAAGCAAACTCCCCCCACTGAGTGCAGAGACCAACACAGAGCCCAAACTTATGACCCTGAGATCATGACATTAGCCAAAACCAAGAACTGGCTGCTTAACCAATTAAGCTACCCAGACATCCCTAATTAATAGAGTTGTAAAAATTTTATGAGTTAATATTTTAATGTTCTCGGAATAGTAAGCCCTATTTAACTATTTTCTATTTGGGGTGTTGTTGTTATTATTCTCCTTTCCTCCTGTTATAGTAAATGAAATAGTATCCCTCCTAGCTAAGGTAAATGCCTCTACCTGTGTTTAGTATCCTATCTCATCCATTTATACCAGGAACTTTGGATCATCAAAAAAATATTTAAGTGTCTATTATGTGCCAACCACTTTCCTAGGCATATAGGTAGCTATGAACTTGTAGTATCCAAAATACAGCAAGAAGTCTATCAGTACTAGAATAGAATAAGAAATACAGTCATATATGAAATGAGAGAGGTAGCTGGACCTACAACAGAGAGAGACTTATAGGATTAATGTCTGTTGAAATCTCATTGGCAACCATGTTGTTTCAAGATTATGGACAAACCATAAACTGAACTTCACATAAAACCTGATAGCAGATATTAGTGAGCCACCTAAATAAATGAGTTAACTTCTTCAGAAGGTGCTATGGAACATTAGAATCCACCTTAAAATCAAGTTGGCTAATAGCATTTATTCACAGATTAAAAGATGCTAAATCAAGAACTTACATAGAGGCTTAACAAATCCATCTACTGTCACCCATCCCTGTTATGATTTATGCCTTAGACTATCAATGATCCATTCTTCATCTTCATAACTTTTATCATCTCTTTGCTTTGGAATTTTCCTGTTTGTCTCATATATTATGGCTTCTGTTTACAGAGTAATGGAGTAGAGCACTGGCTCTATTTATTAAAGAGACAAGTGTTATCATTTCTATGTGTCTGTTCCTCACCTATAAAGTTAGAATAAAAAGAGCACTTATGTCATAGCACTGTTATAAGCCTTAAATGGTAGAGTACATATAAAGTGATCAGGATAGTACCTGTTCTTCACTAAATGATTAAAGTGTATTTTCTGGAGATAAGTTTGGCCTTAGTATCATTCCCAGCTCTACGCTTTACTATCTATATGATCTTAGACAAGCTAATTTACCTAAGACTCCACTGGTTTTTTTTCTGCAAAATGAGGATAATATCAGTACCTGCCTTAAAAAGTTGTTGTGAGGATAAAATGAGATATAATTCACAGAAAGTAGTTGCTCTTGTTATTATGATTAGACATCTCAAATTTTGCACTTTTAAAGCCAGATTTCTTATGCCCACATCCACATAAAACTATATTGTTTTCTGCCACATATTCTTTCCTTACCCCTTGGCCACTTTTCCAAATCCCAATTATCTTTCCTCTGATTATAGAATCTCCCCAAAGCTAATGTTCCTCCCCACAATCTGACAGCCTACTTAGCATTACATACACCTTCTGTCACCCAAAACAAGGGCCTCGGACAAGAGTAAACATATTTCTACTGTCACTTATTCCATCTTTATCTGATTTGTTTTTGTAGGTGATTATCACATTTTAGAATTCATCCTCAAATCAGAGTCGTTTCCTGGCAGGAAGGCAGAGCAGGCCTGAGAAGGGCCTGGAGGCTGATCGTGGGAAAGTTATCACACAGAAGATGAGAAAAACGATACAGTGAAGCACATAAGGTCTGGAGTCCAAAACAAAACCATACCAATGGCACTGAGGATTAGGGCTTAGGGTGTGATGGGTAGGGAAACCCGGGTAGCAGGAATTCTATCAGTGACAAGGAAACTAAGGAGAGTAAGGCAGTAATAGTCTGGAATAAAACAATAGAAAATGACCTCATCTCTTTCTTATGATTTGAAACAAATCTATTATGATTTCAGAGTTTTTGTTTTTCCTTTTGTAAAAGAGTTGAATATCCTCTTTACAAGCCACTTATCCCTATGCCATGTAACTGGAAACTTCTATCACCAGAGATTAATTCCTTTAGGTTGAATAATTACTCTTAAAATCACCTTTTAAAATGTCCAGTTCCTGGAAATGATATATATGATCCTATTAGTGATGAAGGATAGTTGGAAAAAAGACAGGCAGGGACAAGGGACCCCTGACCTAAGAGGAAACCACCCTGAAAGGAACTCTTCACCCTTTCCATGTGATAGGTAGATGGCAAAAACCTGATTGGATAACAGGTGCATGGAGGGTTAATCAGATTAAAACAGCTTGCCAATACGCCCATAAAAACCCCTAGACTAAGAAACTCCAGTGGTGGGGTGCTTGGATGGCATAGGTGGATAAGTGTCCAATTCTCGGTGTTGGTTCGAGTCATGATCTCAGGGTCCTGGGATCAAACCTCGCATGGGGCTCCATGTCCAATGTTGAGTCTGCTTGAGATTCTCTCTCTCTCTCTCTCTCTCTCTCTCTCTCTCTCTCTCTCAAATAAAATTTTTAAAAAAGAAACCAGTGGCAGTCCTCTTGGGTCCCTTCCCTCTTCGGAAGCTTTGTATTATCACTCAATAAACTTTATTGTTGCTCAATAAACCTTGCTGTGCTGCCCACCACTCTTCATCTGGTCTATCTCTTCATTCTTCAAAGTGGTGTAACCAACAACTGTGGGCACAAAAGGGGAAGAAATCCTGTAACATTAGTATGAATCCGGCAAGCAACTTTTGTTTTACCTGGGGAAGTACCAAGGAAATAGGACCCAGAGCCTAAAAATTCTAGTTGGGAAGTTTGGGTTTCAGGAAAGGTCAGAGCAAGAAGCCAGACTCAAATAGTACCACATAAAGGAAGAATATGAATCAGGAGTGGATGAATCACTGGAGACAAAGCACCAAAGGCCCAATGACCACCTAATTTTCCCATTCAGTAGACTTCTCTTAATTATTCTCTTACTTGATTTCATCATGAGAATGATTTAGTTGACCTCTCACAAAACTCTCCCTTCCCTGGAGAGTTACCTCTGACCTCTCCTTTTTTCTCATCTTCCATATTTAAATAAACATGATATCCTACTAAGTGTTTCTTAAGTATTCTTTTAAATTTTTCCACTCCATCCCACCCCTTCTTTCACCAACTTAGTTAGGTCCTACATTTAGCACAAGAACACTATTGTAGCATCTTCTTAACTGCTACTTCTGCAAAGCTCCTATCTTATTTCTACACTAATTTCAGAGTGTCTGAAGTCTCAAATCTAACCATGTCTTTTAACTGTTTAAAATCCTTCTGGAACCCAAATGACTTGGGCCTTGCCAACCAGAGAATACAAATGAGATCACATTAACATTATCACCAAAATCACAATAGCTCTGAGCATGTTTGAATACAGAAAACTCAACCTTTTACATAGTATTTCTAGAAATCCTCAGGGGGTGCTTTCAAGTGTCCATAAATCCTTTCCAGTCATCCCTTAGTAATGCAGCTATCTGAGCAACAATTCTGCAATCTCAGGTCCCCAAAGTGCCTAGGAGGAATACTCCCACACAGAAGTTTTCTCTGGCTGAAGTCACTACTGCCTATGGGGTCTGGACTTTAGAAACTACTCTGTGGTCTAAACGGCACATTATTTGAATGTGGCTACTACTACAGCCTCTATCAAGCCACTTACCAAGACACCTTAGTCAGTAGGAAAAGATGACAGGAATACAGGGCTATGCTGTTCATTCCATAGCCTTCAGTCTATAATAGGGCAGGTGACTACCCAGCCTTCCAAGTAGCTATAGCCACCCTCTAGGGGACTCCTACTACACACACTCACCCCAGATGATCAACACCCAGGCCTCCCTTCCACTATCTGAGGCCAATATGAGTGAGAGACAACTACTAGCCTAATTCCCCTCCTTCCACCCTATAGAGAAGCCTATTTCAGGAATACCTCTTTCCATTCTGATAATCTTCTAGGATGCTCACATTGTCCTGGAACCTAGAAAAAGTAATGACTAGGGATACCTTTCTGAGAATTCCCTCAAGATATTTTCATATCACATCCAAGTAGCTGAAGGTAGAAATAATTTTAAAAGCTAACAATTTCGTGGCACATACTGTACGCCAGGCACTTTCTTAAGTACTTCAGTACCATAAAGGATAGATTAATATCATCCTCATTTTACAGATGAGAAAACTCAGAAACACAGGAGTTAAGGGATTACTCAAACTATACAGCTAACAAGTTATAAATCCAGAATTAGAACTCAGAGAGTCTGGCTCAAGATTCTATGTACTAAACCATTTATTTTACTGCATCTTTCCAGACATATCTTTGGGGGAGAAGTGATGAGTTAGCCCAAGCCAGGTATATGTACTCCTTCACTTCTTCCTCCACCCCCACCTCAATGGTAGCCTTTTCAGACCTTCTGGCTATACCTATGTACCCACAGCTTTAAACAAGTCTGGGCTCCCTATCATGTGTGGGGGAACTGAGACGAGTGTAGAAACAGAGCTCCATATAACATATGTCCCTAATAAGTTTTAAAAATTAAATAAAATGTGTTCTATCCTCCTACCTTGATACATATACCTTTATAAAAACATGGAAGTCTAGGTTTACAAAATTTCTGGATTCCTCAGAGTTCATAAAATTTTGGCAGCACAGGGAAACTCAACCCACCACCTCCTTTCTCTTCCTACTCCTGGCTCCCCACTTAACAGCCTGTCTTGTATGTATATGGATAGCACCCTGTCTGAATGTGAAAGGTCCATCCACATGTCCTTTGTACAAGCAGTTACTCTTGGGCCAAGAGGTATATCTGATATGAGAGAATGAGAGTGAGAGAGAAAGAAAAAGAGAGACTGAGAGGGAAAAGTTACAACAGTACCTGGTACACAGTAAACATAGAATTCTTAACTATGATTAATCCTTTTGTGATAACACATGCATCATATGTGTGAATCAGCCAGATACCCATCCCTTAAAAAGGCAGAGCCGCTCAGATTGCCCATGCACAGAATCCAACATATTTTTTATTGTTACTTAAACTTTTTTCCAGTGTTCCAAGCAAGATTCATTCCCCATTCCCCACACCCAATGCCCCATGCAATAGGTGCCCTCAGTACCCACCACCAGGCTCTCCCATCCTCCCACCCCCCTCCCTCCAAGTCCCTCAATCCAACATATTTTGATGAGAATGAGTTTCTGAGCTGTTGAAACACAATCTTCTAGTCCTAAGTCTCTCAGTTTCAATGTGTGAATTCAAACACAAAGGAAAAAAGGAGTAGCACAACATCATGTTGTAAGCAAATTCTTACTCTGTTGGTAAAGAAAATTATAAGTAAAAACATGTCCTCAAACTCATTCTGATGAACCTACCCATTCCTCAACATAAATATTGAGGTTATTAGTCTTTTTTCTATTACATAGAAGAGCAAAGATTCGGAGGGGGAAAAGCATACAATGTGTGAAAATCAGATAAGTGACATGCATGATTGACTAAATGGTATGTAAAGAGAAAACTGAATGTTGCATCACTCAAAGTTAGAGGGGAGCCTGAACATGTTAGATGCCTGCGAGGATGAGGAAACAAGCCACCTACTTAAAAGTATAGCTAACGTTGGCTTGGTGGGTAAAGGGAGCTAATCTGTTAACTAAAAATATTTAAAATGATTCTGAACTCATTAAGACTACTTACTCCCCAGGTAGGCAGAAGAGTTATTTCTCTTTGAATTTTCTTTCTATAATATAACTGATTTCTTTTGACATCTCTTCGGTGCTTTCACTTCAAGCCACACAACAACCTCATATCAGTGACTACAACTCTTTAAGGAGAGACAAATTTCCATTTTAGTATTTTTGCTATGATCTTTATCTATCCAATAATGGGCCTCAGACCTTAGCATTTTTATGATTATAGCTTCCACTTAATTTTGTTCTTACTATGTGCCACGTATCATACATATGACTTAGTTCATACCTTCAATTTCATTCTCACGATGGGTCTCATAACAATGCCTGTAAATAAGGCATTATGCTCCTCATTTTCTACATGAAACTGAATCTCTGGAAGGTTGACTGACTTAAACAACACTGCATAACTAAGAAGTGGTAGATTCAAATGCAGACCTGGATAAAGGGAAGAGTTCAAGTAGAGGTCTCTTCCAGTCAGAGGCCTGAGTTAGGGAGGAATGGGGAAGGGCAGAGGGCTAGAAATTGAGTTGGGAGAGTGCACTGGAAGACTTACACTGAATTTTCAAGTACCTCTTTGTTTTATGAATTGGTTTGATCACTGAGTTTGGCTATCTAGAGCTGAAACAGTATATGCTGGTATTGTCTGAACATGTAGGGTATCTTGCTGGTTACCATCCCACCTCCAAGACTAATGGTTCTCAACAGTAAAATAACTAACCATCCTGGTTTGCCTGAGATTTGTGTCAGTACACTCTGATTTGCCTCAGTTTTAAGCACTAAAAATCCCAAATCTTATAAAACTCCTCAGTCCCAATTACCCAATGACCAGTAACATCAGCATCATCTGGGAAGGTGTTAGAGATACAAGTTACTGGGCATCATCCTAGACCTGGTGAATCAGAAACTCTGAAGGTGGGGTTTGGAAATCTTGGCAATTCTGATGTATGCTCCAGTGTCAAAACTACTGTCCAAAATAAACCTTTTTGCTGATTCGGAAAAGTGGTCAGTTGTCCTTTAAGGTAATTCTGATCTGCATTTTTCTCTGAACCTCCAAATAAAATATACTTTTGAGAACAAGACTGTTGTTTCTGTTTCTTTTTTGTTTTGTGTGGAATTACTAAGTCAGAGCCTTGTATGAAATGAACAAATCTATTACAAAAATATTTGCTGAACATCTATGTGTCTATATAATCCACCACTGTCCTTAATGTTCTTCCTTTATCATTTTGGCAGTTGCATTGTCCAAAATATTGGACACTATCTTTTAGTTAATATTAATCAATAATATAGCACTTTGGGCAGGATTTTGAAGATTTTGATTACCTATATGTTTTCTATGTTGCATCTATCAATTTAAGATACTTCTCTACAGGGTTAAGAGGTTTTGAATAGAAAGGAAAGTGTGTGTGTGTGTGTGTGTGTGTGTGTGTGTGTGTCTGTGTGTGTGAAAATTTTAGTAAAATAAGTAAGACCACTGCACCTTGCAGTCTTTAGCTTTAAACTGACCAGATGAAAATTATACCATAAATATTACAAGATGATATACTGACACAAATGAACAGGAACCCTAAGATCAAGGGTGTTAGAAATGAAGTCCTAACAGAGCAAATGTGTGTAAGAACAGGGTAGAGGCTGTGGACTCTGAGAAAAAAACTGAGGGTTTTGGAAGGAAGGGGGGCAGGGGGATGGGTGAGTCTCGTGATGGGTATTAAGAAGGACACGACACGTACTGCACGGAGCACTGGGTGTGGTGCATAAACAATGAATCTTGGAACACTGAAAAAATAAAATAAATTATTTTAAAAAGAAGAATAACAAGGTAGAGGATGTCAATTAATAAAGCCATGTAACGAAAAAAGCAAGGAGTGACCTAGAGAAAGGAGAATTTCAGATCATGTCAGGTGCCACACAGAGCACTGAGGATTCTGCCTGGTATTTGGAGGAGGAAAGCAGACATAGCTGTAAGGCCTCTACCTGGGGTACAGGGTGCTGTAAGTATCTTTCAGTCCCTTCCAAAAGGGTCACACCAAACCCAAGATCAGAAAAGCTCCCAGATTTCAGGCTCTACAGTGATTGTACAAGACCTAACAGTTCTAGGATTTTTTTGTTAACTGTGCGCTACAAACTGAGAGTTTTAATTGATCAGTAGAGGTGAAGTGAGCTTGGAGATCTTGGGTGAAAAGCTGTATGTGCCTGTTCCAACAGGATGGCTTTTTTAACCTAGATAACACAAAAGGAAGATAGCAAGCATATACCTTTAACTTCTGTTTAATGAAAATGAATGAAAAATAGAAATGGTTCAAAATGCAACATACTTGGTTCTATCCAATATTTCAATTATCTCTATTAAATTATGTTGTAAGCTGGGCTGATTAGCAATACATTAGCTCATTAACTTTGACAGTCTAACCACCTTTGCTCTCTAAGGATGGCATCTAACTGCCCTTATTTATATGCATTAGATTCACTCATGGAAGCTTCCCTGAGAGAAAAATAAAACTCATAATAAAAAAATAACCACAGGAAGACAATACAATAATAATTCTGAGGAACAATATTGCAATTTTGCCCTCAAGTTCTGTCAGCATAAATGCAAACCTACTTCAGGCAGGAACTTATAAAAATAACAGGCAGATAGTATGTGGATATCCATAAAGCTTTACAAAAATGCAATAATATTGTGCTTTGTGTTGACAGAGTTCTTTCTCTGAAAGAAGCTCTAATCCACAGATATATGCACTGTCTCTTCAGTGCAGCCCTAGAAGTCTGGGTGCAAGTAAGTGTATCCTGCAAGGGCTGACAGGGTCACATCCTACACATCTTTCTGGGGCCTGAGAAAGAGTTGGGCCTTCAGATAAAATTGATACCTTCTAATATACTCCCTAGACTATGGCTGCCTGTACTTTACAAACAGACAACAGAAGCGAGGCTGACCTTCATCATCGATACATTCATTGATTCATTTAATCAAAGTTTACATAAAATACAGCCATTCATTCTCTTAGTGAAGAGTTTCTCAGTCATGCCTGCATATTTGGATTACCTGGGAATCTTCTTTCTTTTATTATATTCAATTAGCCAACATATAATACATCATTAGTTTTTGATGTAGTATGCAACTACTCATTAGTTACTTGGGGAGCTTTTAAAAATTACTGAAGCGGGGACCGCACCCCAGAGCTTCTGATTTTTTCATTGGAAGAACAAATATAACATCACTTATTAAGCATAGTTAAGCATATATTTTGTTTGTTGGTTTGCTAACAGACTTATTGAGATATAATTTACATAACATAATCATTTAAAATGTGTGATTCAATGGCTTTTAGTGTATTAGTGGAACTGTACAACCAACGTCATGATCCATTTTGGAACATTTCCATCAACCAAAAAAGACTGACCTGAGTCAACCAATCTCAGTCTTGACTCATATTGTCTGCATCACCTTGGGCAGGTTACTTAACTTTCAGTATTTTAATTCCTTCACTATAGGATATAAATAGTAATAATATCTTCTTATCTGGAATTTCTGAAAATTAAATAAAATGATGCAAGTTAAAAAAAGGGGGGGCACCTGGGTGGCTAAGTCAGTTAAGCATCTGCCTTCAGCTCAGGTCATGATCCCAGGGTCCTGAGATTGAGCCCCATGTCAGGCTTCCACTTGGCGGGGAGCCTACTTCTCCCTGTCCTCTGCCTGCTGCTCCACCTGCTTGTGCTCTCTCTCTGTCAAATAAATTCATACAATCTTAAAAAAGAAAGAAAGAAACCCTGTATGCTTCAGTTACCGCTACACTCCCTGCAAGCTCCTCAGAAAATGCAAATCTACTTTCTGTCTCTATAAATTTAGTTATTTTGAACATTTCATACAAATGGAATCATAAAATATGTGGCCTCTCATGTCTAGCTTCTTTCACTTACCATAATGTGTTCAAGGTCCATCCATATTGTAGCATGCATTTCAGTCATTTTTATAGCCAAATAATATTCCATTATATGAATATACCACATTTTGTTTATCCATGTATCAGTGGGGTTTTTTGAGTGAGAAAAAGAGACAAAGAGAAAGCGCATATGCACGTGCGTAGGGGAAGAGGTAGAGGAAGAGAATCTAAGCAGGCTCTATACCCAGTGAACAACCCCATACAGGGCTCAATCTCATGACCTTGAGATCATGACCTGAGCTGAAATCAAGAGTCAGATTCTTAACCGACTGAGCCACCCAGGTGCCCCAAATACTTTTTTTAAATTAAGTTCCATGCCCAGTGTGGAACCCAGTGTGGGGCTTGAACTCACAATCTTGAGGTAAGGCCTGAGCTGAGATAAGGAGTCAGTTGCTAAATCAACTGAGCCACCCAGGTGCCCCTATCCATGTTTCAGTTGATGGACATTCATATTGTTTCCACCGTATGGTTATTATGAATAATGCTGATATTAATATTTGTGTACAAGTTTTCACATAGACATAGCTTTCTTAAAAGGAAGTGGAATTGCTGGGTTAAATGGTAGCTCTAGGGGCACCTGGGTGGCTCAGTCATTAAGCGTCTGCCTTCAGGTCAGGTCATGATCCTGGAGTCCCAGGATCAAGCCCTGCATTGGGATCCCTGCTCGGCAGGAAGCCTGCTTCTTCCTCTCCCACTCCCTCTGCCTTGTGTTCCCTCTCTCGCTGTCTCTCTCTGTGTCAAATAAATAAATAAAGTCTTTTTAAAATGGTAGCTCTACGTTTAACTCTTTGAAGAACTTCCAGAATGTTTTACAAAGAGTCTATACCAATTTACATTCCCACCAATATTGTATAAGGGTTCCAATTTCTTTACATCCTCACCAACACTTGTTACTATCTGCCTTTTTTGGTTATAGCTATTCTACTAGGTATGAAATGGTATCTCATTTTGGTTTTTTTTTCATTTTGGTTTTAATTAGCATGTCTTTTATGACTAATAATGTTTAGTATCTTTTCATGCACTTATTGACCATTTGTTTCTTTTCTTTAGAAGAATCTTTCTGATCTTTTGCCCATTTTGACCTACTTGTCTCTTTTTTTTAATTTGGAAACGAATTATTTATTTATTTGTTTGTTTTAGAAAGAGAGAGAGCATGGGGGTGGGAAAGAGGGAGAAGGAGAAAGAGTCTTAAGCAGACTCCACACTGAACACAGTGTCTAATGCAGGGCATAATCTCGTGCCCCTGAGATCACAACCTGAGCTGAAACCTGGAGTTGGGTGCTTAACCAACTGTGCCACCCAGGCACGCCGACCTACTTGTCTTTTATTATTGAGTTTTAAATATTCTTTATCTTTTCTAAATAAAAGTCATTTATCAGATATAGGATTTACAAACATCTCCCGTTTTGTTGGGTGTATTTTCACTTTCTTTTTTTTTATTGTATTATGTTAGTCACCATACAATACGTCATTAGTTTTTGATGCAGTGTTCCAAGATTCATTGTTTATGTACAACACCCAGTGCTCTATGCAATATAAGCCCTCCTTAATACCATCTGCCAGGCTCACCCATCCCCCACCCCCCCAAAACCCTCAGTTTGTTGATAGTGTCCTTTGATTCACAAGTTTACAATTTTGAAGAGGTCCAATTTATCTAGTTTTTTTTGTCATTCACTTTTAGTGTCACATCAAATAATCTATTGCCAAGTTCAAGGTCAGGAATAATTATCCCTATTATTTCTTCTAAGAATTTTGTAGTTGTAGCACTTAAATATATGTCTTTGACACATTCTGAGTTAATTTTTATATATGGTAGAGGCAAGTGTCCAATTTTCCTTTGTATATGGATACCAGTTTTCTCAGTTCCATATGCTGGAGGTTACCTTCTTTCCATCAAATGGTTTTAACACCCTTGTTGAAATTGAACTGACCATAGATGTATTGGTTTAGCTCTGGATTCTGAATTCTATTCTATTGCTCTATACATCTATCCTTAAGCTAGTAACATGTCATTTTGATTACCATAGTTTGTTAGTAAATTTTGAAATAAGAAAGTGGATATCCTTTATTTTTTCTTTTTCAAGATTGTTTTGGATATTTGGGGTTCCTCCCAATTCCATGTGAATTTTAAGATCAGCATGTCAGTTTCTACTAAGAAGCCAGAAGAGTTTCTGATATTGCAGAGCTTCTTTAATTGGTCATTCTAAAGATTTACTGAACAATTTATGTGGATAGGGGACTGTGCTGTGTACTTGGGATGTAGCACTAAACACAACACAGTGCCTACCTTTGGGTAATTTACAGTATAGCAGTCACACAAGGATGTATACAGGAAACCTAAATAAGATGCCAGACACATTATTATGGTTCAATTTAGCCCAACGCATGGCTCTAATTTGGTTGCTGCCTCGTTCTCTCCCCATTCAACAAAGGGAGAAAGGAATCATATTAGACAGACTAAACAGTAAGCATTTCACAATCAAGAACCAGAAGTTTTTAGAGAATAAAGGGTTCTGGTCAATCCTCACCTCACATAAAATACACTGAATTTAAGATAACAGCTATTTATTTAACATTCCTTGGGACTTCAGCACTGCACTAGGAACTTCAATAGAAATGAAGGAGGGAGAGCAAAAAGAAAAAGAGAAAGGAGAAGAAGAATGGAAGGAAGAAAAAATACTTTGAATTCCTACTATGTGCCAGATACTATATATGCTATGGGCACTTATATACCTCATATTATTTTTCTAGCTTTATTGAGGTATAATTAACATGTAACACTGTGTGATTTTAAGGTATACAATGTGGCAATTTGATACACTTATATATTGCCAAATAATTACCACAATAAGGTTGGTTAACACCTCCATCACCTTACATAATTACATTTTTTTCAGTGGTAAGAATATTTAGGAACTATTCTTTTAGTAACTTTCAAGTATATAATACAGTACTGCTAACTAAAGTCACCATGCTATATATATCATATTATTTTAAAGAAATATGAGATGAGTTTCTGGTCCCCAAATAGCCCAGCTAAATTCTAGTTGAAAGCAACCACAGAAATACATATCATTGATTAAGCAGTCATATGAAATTGTCCAGTACAGGTGATAAGAAGAATCCAGGAAAGAAAAAGACCAATATACACTAGAAAAGATAGGAAAGGCACTGGGCTAGCCACTTTGGTTACCTAAGTTCATTTCTGATAAGATATAGGCTTTTAATTGGTTTCCAGGAAGCAGAGAGGCTGGAAGACTATGAGAAAACATAGAAACCATTAACTAAGAACTTACTACAGGGCAGGCATGATCTTAAACACTTCATGCTTCACTGAAATACTTTTTTCTTTTTTTCAGTAGGCCCTATACCCAGCATGGAGTCCAATGCAGGGCTTGAATTCACAACCCTCAGACTGAGACCTGATACAGAATCAAGAGTCAGACACTTAATCAACTGAGCCACCCAAGTGTCCTGTACTTCTTGACCCAACCCTATGATGTATGTGTGATTATACCCACTCTACAGATGAGAAAACTGGGGCTTAAAAAGTAAATTGTCCAAAGTCACATATCCCAGAATTAGTAGAGCTAAAATTGGAACACATATGTTTTAACTGTCAAATTGCTTCCAAAGGTGATAGAATGAAGAGGTCTCTGGGACACAGAAATTAAAACAAGAACCGTAGAACTTGTGGTTAATTTATTCTATGCCCCTAGGTGGAGCTGCACAAATGCTAGCTGCTATCACTCTCCTTGAGAGATCTGAACTTCACAGAGGCTGGTGGCTCCCCAAAATGCTATATCATGGGACTTGGCCCAGTATTAGAGGAGACCATTCTTCCCAACTCTTAGTTTCCAGAAGAGCATTGCCTCAACACTCCTGATCTCTCTCTTCCTTCTTCACTTACTGCTTCCTGTCAGAGGAGATCTTAACTGGGTGGTAAAAATGAGAGAGAATACATGAAACAGTCATAACCTCACTCCTCCTTCCTTCCTCTTTACAAACCAGCCTACTACCTGAGAACAGATTTTGGACCAGACTCCAGGTTCAGCATTGAAGTTTCTGACTTCAGAAGTGTTACAGTGTCTACTGTAGCTGGACAGGTACAGGGGTCTAACTCTGGATTTCATTTAGCCAGTCTATTTGACCCTCACACTTAGCTACCTTCCCTAAGCTAGATCTCATCAGGAACATAGGAAATACTTTTTTTTAACTTAAATTCATTTTAGTTAACAAACACTCTATTATTAGTTTCAAAGATAGAGTTTGGTGATTCATCAGTTGCATACGACACCCAGTGCTCATTAGGTCAAGTGCCCTCCTTAATGCCATCCCCCAACTACCCCATCCCCAAACACATCTCCCCTCCAGCAATCCTGTTTATTTCCTATAGCTAAGAGTCTCTTAGGGTTTGCATATCTCTCTGTTTTCATCTTATTTTATTTTTCCTTCCCTTCTCTTATGTTCATCTGCTTTGTTTCTTAAATTCCACATATAAGTGAAATCACACTCAATCAAAAAGAATGAAATCTCGCCATTTGCAACAACGTGGAAGGAACTAGACTGTATTATGCTAAGGCAAATAAGTCAATCAGGTAAAGGCAATATTTTGTATTCTGTTTGCTTTGCAATTCAATTGCTTCAGAACTTGCATAGGGAAGATGGTGCTATTTATTCTCCACCTCAAAATCTCAACTCCTAAACTACTTGGGCTTCTACACTCTGAAAGTAACCACCAAATTATAGGACTCTCTTTTTAATTTTTTAGATTTTTTTTGAATATTTTATTTATTTATTTGAGAGAGAAATAGCATGCACAGGGGGAGGGGCAGAGGGAAAGGAAGAAGCAGACTCCCCACTTAACAGGGAACATGATGTGGGGGTTCAATGCCAGGACCCTGAACTGAAGACAGAGGCCCATCTGACAGAGCCACTGAAGCACCCTAGGGCTCTCTTTTTTAAAAACACAGGTGAGTCCAAATCAAAACCACATTGAGATACCACCTTACCCCAGTTAGAATGGCCAAAATTAACAGGACAGGAAACAACAAGTGTTGGAGAGGATGTGGAGAAAGGGGAATCCTCGTATGCTGTTGGTGGGAATGCAAGTTGGTACAGCCACTTTGGAAAATTGTGCAGATTCCTTAAAAAATTAAAAATAGAGCTACCCTATGACCCTGCAATTGCACTACTGGGTATTTACCTCAAAGTTACAGATGTAGTGAAAAGAAGGGCCATATGTACCTCAATGTTCATTGCAGCAATGGCCACAATTGCCAAACTGTGGAAAGAGCCAAGATGCTCTTCAACAGACAAATGGATAAAGAAGATATTGTCCATATACACAATGGAATATTACACCTCCATCAGAATGGATGAATATCCAACTTTTGTAGCAACATGGATGGGACTGGAGGGGATTATGCTGAGTGAAATAAGTCAAGCAGAGTAAGTCAATTATCATATGGTTTCACTTACTTGTGGAACATAAGGAATAGCATGGAGGACATTAGGAGAAGGAAAGGAAATATGAATTGGGGTAAATTGGAGGGGGAGACAAAGCAGGAAAGACTGTGGACTCTGAAAAACAAACTGAGGGTTTTGGAAGGCAGAGGGGTGGGGATGGGTGAGCCTGGTGGTGGGTATTAAGGAGGGCGTGTATTGCATGGAGCACTGGGTGTAATGCACAACGAACCTTGGACCACTGAAAAAATAAAATATATTATTATAGAAAAAACAAAGGTAAGTCTCTGAGGCAGAGAGAACACTAAGAAACAGAGTCCACATTTCCTTAAAGCCCAGAATATCCTAATATTTGTGACAGCAGTTTAGTCTGATTAAAAAGGCATTCAGCAAGGTGTGCCTGGGTTGCTCGGTCAGTAAAGTGTCCAACTCATGATTTTGGCTCAGGTCATGATCTCAGGGTCATGATCTCAGGTCGTGATATTGAGCCCCACAACAAACCCTGCATCAGGCTCTGCCCTGGGCATGGAGTCTACTTGGGATTCTTTCTCTCCTTCTCCGTCTCTATCTACCCCTCATTCGCCTACCCCCCACCTCTCTCTCAAAAAAAAAAAAAAGGCATTCAGCAAAATCCTCTTTAGCCTATTTTGGTGAAGCAACATAGTGTAGTATGTTAAGAGAAACAACTCTGAAACCAGAATGCCTGGGTCTGAATCCCAGCTCATTAGCTATGTGACTTTGAGCAAGTTACTTTACTTCTCATTGCCTCAGTTTCCTCTTGTAAGAAATTAAATGGTTTGTTATGAAAACTAAATGTGTTAATAAATGTAAATTGCTTAGAACAGTGCCTGGCATGCACCAAGTATGGTAGTGTTTGTAGCAGTGTCAGTGGATGGATTCTGCACATGAATCTATTGAATAAGGTTGGCCCCTGCTGCAAAGAGTAACAATCACTACTTCCTGTGGAAATTCAAAAAAATATTCTTGCTCACTGATGGTATTAATAATAGCAGTGAAAGCAGGAGAGCTGAGGTTGGATAAGGGGTTACTACTCACCACAGAAGTATATTTAAGACTCTAATGAATGAATTGACTCATTACTCTTCTCAGTTTAGATAGTTGTAGATCCAGACTATCCATTATTTACTGAGATAGAATCTAGGATCCTAGACCTAGCCTCCAATATTATTGAGGTTTTATTTGAGGAGAATAATTTTGAAAATAAACTGTGGTTTCAACTAAAATTCTATTATTTTAAAAATGTTATTTCCATTGTTTTAAAAAATGTATCCTTTATTTTTAAGGTAACAGCAAGCATTTATTCTGTGCCTACTTGGTATTCAGATTTTAACTCACACATTTCCCTCTCCATATTGTAACTTTGCACATTACAACAAAACTCAGAGTTTTCAAATTATATACCCTTTTATTAAAATTAAATCAGACACTGTGCATGCATGTGTGTGTACATGTTTATCTTCAAAAATAAGTGAACTGAAAATCACCAGTTTGGTTTCTGTATTTATGAGAGGTTCATAGAGAATAGGCAAAACAGGTGAAGAGGATTAAAAGGTACAAACTTCCAGTTATAAAATAAATAAGTCTTGGGGACAAAAAAATGCACCATAGGAAACAGAGTCAATAATATTATAGTAACATTGTATGGTGACAAATAACTACACTTATCATGGTAAACATTGGGTAATGCATCCAATTGTGGAATCACTATGTTGTACACCTGAAACTAATATAATATTATATGTCAATTATACTTCAATTAAAAATTTTAGGGAGGGGGGTGGAGGGATGGGAGAGCCTGGTGGTGGGTACTGGGGACACCTAAAGCGTGGAGCACTGGGTGTGGGGAATTGGGAATGAATCCTGGAACACTGGAAAAAGAATTTTAGTAACAATAAAAAAAATTTTTTTTTAATTTAAATAGGTGAACTAATCTGTATGTATCCTCAATGCATTCTTACTTTTGGAAAGAATTTTGAGAGAAGGATTTTTTAATGTTTCTTGGATGTCATCATTTCTAAACAAAAGTAATAATAGTAATAGTCAATAGTTCTTGAGCATCTGCTATATGCCAGGCCCAGTGTTACATGCATATATCATTTCAGCCCTAATAACAACCCCATGAGGTGGATACCACTATGATCTCCTCTTGACGTACATGAAAACTGAAGTGAAAAAGGTGTTAAGTGAATTTCCCAAGGTCAGAGACCTAGCAGGTGATAGAATGGAGATTGAAACCCAGCCTCATTCTACACTGCCTTCCATCAACAGTGCTCTTCCCTTCCATTCAGGTAGGACCTGGTTATTTGCATTCTGGCCATTTGCTAGGAACAAAGGGTATAAGAGACAGAGAGTATGCCTTATTAGGCACAGAGGGTGAATGTTAGTTTAATTCATCTTACTGTCAAAGAGAGGAAAGAATGATGTGGTTGGCCCTTACCTGACAAGTCTCTCATTCTATCTAAAAAATATGTATTGAGAATCTGTAATGTTCCAAACATCATGTCAAGGCCCTGACACCAAATCTCCTTGTCTCTGCTAAGTTATGTTTCTCTTGTCCTTCATAAGCTCACTTCAAGACTTCTCTTCCAGGATGCTACACTAATTCATTAGCTCTGCTGATCATGTTCTCAGTAACCCTCTTTACTCTTTTTATGCTCCCATAGCAACAGAGGACTATGCATACAGTAAGAATTCACCAAATGTATATGGATGAACAGGCCCTAAATAAAAAGTAGAGAAGAGTTCATCATTAATTATTTGCAGAGATATCAGGCCCAGATGGAGGAGAGAATAGCCAAGAGGTTAGGGTTACTCAGGGACATGAGCATTGGAATCAAGCAGACCTGAGTTTGTATAAAGGCTTTGACACTTAAAGATGTGTTAGTTTGAACAAGTTACTTAACCTCTTTCCACCTTAGTTTGTTCACTGGTGAAATGGGGATGATAACAACAAAACACTTACAGTGCCAGCGTAGATAGATAGATAGATGATATAGATGATAGATAGATGATAGATAGATGATAGATAGATAAACAGATACATACAAAAGAATATTACTCAGCCATAAAAAGCCATAAAAATGAGATCTTGGCTTTTGTGACAACACGGATGGACCTAAAGGGTATTCTGCTAACTAAAACAAAGACAAATACCATATGATTTCACTTTTCTGTGGAATTTTAAAAAACAAACAATAAATAAACAAATAAATAGAAGAATCAACCCAACAGATACAGAAAACAAATTGATGGCTGCCAGACAGTAGAGAGAGGGGGATGGGTAAAATTAGTAAAGGGGAATAGGAGATATAGGCTTCCAGTTATGGAATTAATAAATCAAGAAAATAAAAAGGACAGCATAGGGAATATTAGTCAATGATATTGTATTAGCGTTGTATAGTGACAGACAGCAGTGACACTTGTGGGTAGCTTATCAATAACATAAAGTAGAGGTGTTGAATCTTTATGCTGTATACCTGAAACTAATGTAAGATTTTGTGCCAATTATACTCTAATAATAATAAAAAAAATTCTTACAGTGTTCCTTTGAGAATTCAATGATAAGTTGCATGTTAATCACTTAGCACAATCTGGAGTATAAAAACCACTCAATGATGGAAAAGAAACCAAAAGAGACAGTATAAAGATAGGAAAAACAAAAGCAGTGAACATGAATATTTCTGTTAAAATTCAATCAAGAAACTCACAAAATAAATATATATAAAACATAACACCATATATACACCTAAAATGGAGGGAGGAGAGAAGTAAAGAGTGGGTTTAAACTTAAATGACCATCACTTTAATGTGGACTGTAATATGCAAAAGAGGCTATATACAAACTTAATGGTAACCACGAATCAAAAACCACTAACAAAATATGCAAGGAATAAAGAGAAAGAAATCCAAATATATTACTAAAGAAAATCAGCAAAATATGGGAGAGAGAAAGAAAAGAAAGGATCAGAGAAAATCTCCAGAAACAATCACAAAACAAATAATAAAATGGCAATAAATACATATCTATCAATATAATTACTTTGAATGGACTAAAAG
This sequence comes from Spilogale gracilis, assembly GCA_004023965.1. NCBI lineage: Eukaryota > Metazoa > Chordata > Mammalia > Carnivora > Mephitidae > Spilogale > Spilogale gracilis. The sequence goes on along the minus strand of PITA01002240.1, from coordinate 14,900 downwards.
GACTACATGTTCCAATTAAAGACATAGGGTGACAAAATGGATAAAAAAGCAAGACTCATCTACATGCTTCCTACAAGATACTCATTTCAGACCTAAAGACACCTGCAGATGGAAAGTGAGGGGATGAAAAAACATTATGCAAATACTTGTCAGATACATAAAACAGTGAATAAAAAACATAAAGAAACTAACTGATAATAACACAATTGTAGTAGCAGACTTTAACACCCCACTTACATCAATGGACAGATCATTTAAGCAGAAAATCAACAAAGAAACAATGGTCTTTTGAAGGACACCCTAGAACAGATGGATTTAATAGATATATTCAAAACATTTCATTCTAAAATATCAGAATACACATTCTTTTCAAGTACACATGGAACATTCTCCATAATGGATCATATATTAGCCCACTAAATGAGCCTCAACAAATTCAAGAAGATCAAAATCATATCATGCATCTTTTCTGACTACAACATTATAAAACTAGAGATCAACCATAAGACAAAATCTGGAAAGACCACAAATATATGGAGGTTAAGTAACATATTACTAAACAATGAACTGGTCAACCAGAAAATAAAAGAAGAAATAAAAAATATGGAAACAAATGTTTTTTTAATCCTTTTATGTTTTATAAGTCACAAAATCTTTTAATGAAAAAAATATATGGAAACAAATAAAAATGAAAACACAATGGTCCAAAACCTTTGGGATGCAATGAAAGCAGTTCTAAAAGGGAAGTTTAAAGCAATACAGGCCTACATCAAAAAGCAAGAAATATCTCAAATAAACAATCTAATCTTACACATAGAAAAAGAATAACACTAGAAAAAGAATAACAAACCTAAAATCAGCAGAAGGAACATAATCATAAAGATCAGAGCAGAAATAAACAATATACAAACTAAGAAAATGATAGAAGTGATCAATGAAACTAGGAGCTGGTTCTTTGAATAAAATCAATAACTTAATTAAACCTCTAGCCAGACTTATCAAGAAAGAAAGAGGAAGGACCCAAATAAATAAGATCACAAATGAGAGATAATAGATAATAACCAACACTACAGAAATATATACAATTATAAAAGAATATTATGAAAAATCATATACCAACAAATTGGATAATCTATATAACAGATAAATTTCTTGAAAAATATAAACAACAAAAACTGAAACAGAAATAGAAAACTTCAACAGTCCAATAACCAGCAAAGAAACTGGATCGGTAATCAAAAAGCTCCCAAAACATAAAAGTCCAGGACCAGGTGGCTTCCCAGGTGAATAAACAGCCTTTATCTGTTTGAAAGAGAAAGAGAGAGAGCAAGAGTAGAAGTGAGGAGCAGAAAGAGAGTGAGAGAGAGAATCTGGAGCAGACTCCCCACTGAATATGGAGCCAGATGCAGGGCTCAGTTTCACAACCCTGAGATCATGACCTGAGCTAAAATCGAGAGTTGGAGGTTTAACCCACTGAGCCACACTCGTGCCCTTCTACAAAAGATTTAAAGAGAGTTAGAACCTTTTCTTCTCAAACTATTCCAAAAAATGGAAAAGGAAGAAAAACTTCCAAATTCATTCTATGAAGCCAGCATTACCCTGATACCAAAACCAGATAAAGACACCACTAAAAAAGAGTAGTAGAGATCAATATCCCTGATGAACATAGATGGAAAATTCTCAACAAAACACTAACAAACAGGATCCAACAAAACATTAAAATAATTATTCACTACAGTCAAATAGGATTTATTCCTGGGTTGCAAGGGTGGTTTAACATTTGCAAACCAATCAACATGATGCATCACATCACTAAGAGAAAGGATAAGAACCATATGATCTTTTCGATAGATGAAGAAAGAGCCTTTGACAAAATATAACATCCATTCACGATAAAAACTCAATAAAGCAGGTTTAGAGGGAATGTGCCTCAACATGATAAAGGCCATAGATGAAAAACACACAGCTGACATCATCCTTAATGGGGAAAACCTGAGAGCTTTTCCCTAAGATCAGGAATAAGATAAGGATGTCCACACTCACCACTTTTTTTTTCTTTTTTTTTATTGTTACTAAAATTTTTTTTCCAGTGTTCCAAGATTCATTCCCCATTCCCCACACCCAGTGCTTCACGCTTTAGGTGTCCCCAGTACCCACCACCAGGCTCTCCCATCCCTCCACCCCCCTCCCTCCAAGTCCCTCAGTTTGTTTCTGTGTCCAAAGTCTCTGTTGTTTCGTTTCCCTCCCTAGATTATTACCCTAGTTCCCATTTACTTTCCTTCTCCCACTGTCCTCCAGGTTACCCCTCATGCACCGCAAGTAAGTGCAACCATGTGATACTTGACTTTCTCTTCTTGGCTTATTTCACTCAGCATAATCTCTTCCAGTCCAGTCCATGTTTTATTTCACTTTAAAGTACTGTAAGCCCTGGCCACAGCAATCTGAAAGCAAAAAGAAATAAAAGACATTCAGGTCAGTGAGGAAAAAGCAACATTTTTACTCTTTGCAGATGTCTTAATATTATACATACAAAATCCTGAAAATTCCAAAGAACTGCTAGAACTGATAAATGAATTCAGTAAAGTTACAGGATAGAAAATCAGTGTGCATAAATCTGTTGCATTTTTATATACAATGATGAAGCAGCAGAAACATAGTAAGAAAACAATCCCATTTACAGTTGCACCAAAACAATAAGATAGCTAGGAATAAATCTAACCAAAGTGGTAAAAGATGTATACTTTGAAAACTTTAGAACACTGATGAAGGAAATTTGAGAGGACACAAAGAAATGGAAAGACATTCCATGCTAGTGGACTGGAAGAACAAATATTGTTAAAATGTCTATACTACCCAAAGCAATCTACACATTTAATGCAATCCCTATCAAAACACCAACATCATTTTTCACAGAGCTAGAATAAATAATCCTATAGAATATAAAATCCTAAAATTTGTATGAAAACACAAAGACCCTGAATATCCAAAGCAATATTGAAAAAGAAAAGCAAAGTTGAAAACATCACAGTTCCAGACTCTAAGTTATATTAAAAAGCTGTAGTGGTCAAAACAGTATGGTACTGACACAAAAACAGACATATAGATCAATGGAACAGAATAGAAAACCCAGAAATGGACCCACAACTATATGTTCAACTAATCTTAGACAAAAAAGGCAAGAATATGTATGTAATGGGAAAAAGTCTCTTCAACCAATGGTGTTGGGAAAACTGCACAGCAACATGTAAAAGAATAAAAACTTAACCACTTTTTCACACCATAAATGAAAATAACCTCAAAATTAACGGAAGACCTAAATGTGAGACCTGAAATCATAAACACCTAGAAGAGAGAAGAGGCAGTAATTCTCTGACATTGGCCATAACAACCTTCTTCTATATATGTCTTCTGAGACAAGAGAAACAAAAGTAAAAATGAACTGTTGGAACTACATAAAAATGAAGCTTCTGTACAGCAAAGAAAACAATCAATAAAACTAAAAGAAAACCTACTGAATTGGAGAAGATATTTGCAAATGGCATATCTGATAAAGAGTTATTATCCAAAATCTATAAAGAATTTATATAACTCAACACCCAAAAAAACAAATAATCCAATTTAAAAATGAGCAGAAGACATGAACAGATATTTCTCTGAAGAAGACATCCAGATTGCCAACAGACACATAAAAAGATGCTCAACATCACTCATCAAGAAAATGCAAATCCAAACCACAGTGAGATATCACCTCACACCTGTCAGAATGGCTAAAATCAACAACACAAGAAACAACAAGTGTTGGCAAAGATGTGGAGAAAAAGGAACCTTCTTGTATCGTGAATGGGAATACAAACTGGTGCATCCACTGTGGAAAACAGTATGGACGTTCCTTAAAAAGTTAAAAATAGAACTACCCTACAATTCAGCAATTGCACTACTTGGTATTTACCCAAAGAATACCAAAACACTACTTCAAAGAGATACTCTCACCCTTATGTTTATGGCAGCATTATTTACTATAGCCAAGAGATGGAAGCAGCCCACGTGTGCATCAGTTGATGAACGAATAAAGAAGATATGGTACTGGACACACACACACACACACACACACACACACACACACACACACACACACACTGGAATATTATTTGGCCATAAAAAAGAATGAAATCTTGCCATTTGCAATGACATGGATGGAGCTAGAGAGTAACTACAGAGTATAATGTTAAGTAAGTTGGTCAGAGAAAGACAAATACCATATGATTTTCCTCATATGTGGAATTTAAGAAACAAAACATATGAGCAAAGAGAAAACAAAAGAGAGAGAATAAGAAAAAGATTCTTAACTCTAGAGAACAAACTGATGGTTATCATATGGAAAGTAGGTGATGGAGATTAAGGAGTGGACTTGTCTTGATGAACACCCGGTGTTGTATGGAAGTGTTGAATCACTATATTATACATCTAAAACTACTATAATACTGCATGTTAACTAACTGGAATTAAAATAAAAACTTATTTTTTAAAGATTTTATTTATTTGACAGAGAAACATAGCTAGAGAGGGAATATAAGCAGGGGGAGTGAGAGAGGGAGAAGCAGACTTCCCACTGAGCAGGGAGCCTGATGCAGAGCTTGATCCCGGGACCCTGGTTCATGACCTGAGCCGAAGTCAGATGCTTAACGACTGAGCCACACAGGTTCCCTGAAAATAAAAACTTAAAAGAAAGCACTCAATGGTAGCCACTTCTTATTACTGATATAATCCAATGAAAGGCCCACAGGTCCTTCTTTGGAGCACATCTCATTCAGGTGAGCTATCTGACTTACTTGGAGGAAGCATAATATAGAAGGAAGGCACAGGAATTGATGGAGTACAGATGGCCTGGCCACCACCTGACCAGAAGTGTTTCTGAGCTCTACAGTTCACCAATGAGCAGGACAGCCAGAAAGACACCCCAGGCTGTACACAGATATAGCTCTTACACTCCCACCACCTCTTAAAGACAAAGACAAAATGTCAACCCCTAGGATGTTCACTTCCATTGGTAATGCCAACAATTGCTTCCTAAGAATAATGCCCAAGTGAACTACATAAACCATGCCCCACAGTGGACCTTAGCTTTCATGATGTGATTGCAGTACTTTCTTATACATCAGTCCCTGAAACCTAATACTGTCAAGGACTATCCCTGACTCACTGCATTTAAATGGCCTACTCCCTGCTAACTGAGTGGGCAGCCATCAGCTCTAGAGTGTTGTCCTGACAACTCCCACAGTGCTCAGCTGCACAGAAATGGCAGCACACTAAGCAGCAGAAGTAGGCGGTCACTACTTCAGCTAGTACTTCATGTCCATTCATTTTCAGCTCATTGAATTTATTTTCACAACACTCACAACACTGTATCACTGGTTGATGGAGTCTCTGACCAAAAAGAATAGTTAACTTATTGGTCTGTCCATTTTTTCATTGTGTATACTGGTATCAAGTTAACAATATTGCTTTCAGTCCTAGGCAGAAGGCCCTGCCATAAGTCCTACATTTTAGAGGACCCTACTTTAGCTCTCCTCTGTCTGCACCTCTCCCTACAAAGTGAGTGGGCCAAAGGAGCATGCCCACTTTTGAGTTTAGACTCACAGCTTCTAGGTAAAAATCCAGGTAAACAGACCCGGGAATTCTCTGTCCAAACGGCATGAAGTCTGTTCCAGGGGCTTGTACAGATCTCTTCTTCGGGTCTATCTTCCCAGGAGCAAACAGTAGCATAGCTCTACATAACCCCAGTTTGCCGGCTGGTCCAGAGCCAACTGTTTGGGATGGGGCAGTGCTGCATGGAGCTTGAACATACAGTGTGGCAGGTCCATGTGCATGTGTATGAGGCCTCTGGTGATGTGGAAAGAAATCCAGGAGTAGATAAATGAGGGAACAGAGATATGCAAGCTACAGGCCAGATGCCTCTGTAACTTTGCCTTATGCCTTGCAAGTATTAGAAGCAAGACTGCAAGCTGATGGTGCTTCATTTTAATGAATGACAGAGAAGAGGCAGACGGATGATAGCCCCATTCTTTACTCTCCACAACAAAACATAGCCAGTGGTTCTCTAAGTAGAATTTTTTTTTGGCAGGAGAGAATAATCCATAGTGGAATCAATCATAATGTTGAGAATTTCCAGAACAGGACTAATTTATAATATTCTATCTTATGTCAGATATATGTCTGTCCACAGATTCCAATCTGGGGCTCAAAAACCCCTCCACATCCACAACTTGTTTCCTATATAAGCTTGTCTCTTAGCACCTTTAGTCTGTGACTGTCACTAAGCAGATCTACTTTAAGGATGAACCCTAAGCCCTAATAGGAGAGCACCAGACAGCCCTGAGCATCCGCACATGTGCTTTAACCCCTGGCACACTCTCCTTCACACACAGTATAAACGCTTCCCTGTCCTTCATTCAATACTTACTTCTCACAAAGAGGCGATTTACTAACTCCAGATACCTGCTGGATCTCAACAACCTGCTGGTGCTCACTTGCCTTGGGAAATGTGATTAGTACTCACCACTGTGAACTTTCACCCTGGCTTTTTTTTTTAATTTTTCCAGGGTAAATCATGAAGCATAAAACTTCTTTAACACCAAACTCTTAAACTGGATCAGAAAAAAGTCAAACCACCAAAAACTAATGGTTTTCAGTAAAACAAGACCTTATCTAGGAGACTAAGCTTTACTAATACTGTCTTTGAAAATTTATTCATAAACAATGAATTTTGGAGCACTGAAAAAATAAAATAAAATTTAAAAAATAAAATAAATAAAAGAAACTTAAAAATTGGGTGGGGGGAGGTTATTCAGCTTTAAGCACATTTCAAATGGTCATCGTTTTACCCTGAGTAGCTATTGCATGTCCAATACACCACACTGCCATATAATAAGAAAACCACCACTTTGTGTTGAAAAGTCTGACTTATCTATGAGCAATCTGGCCAGCAGAAGCCTCAAGGATCCCAGAGAGAAGCAACAGGTGCTGGTTGACATTTTACCTAAGTATTAAGAACATTATCCATTGAAGAGAAGATGCTGAACTTTACCTCCATTGACAGGTTGATAAAAGTCTCTCAGGGTTGAAGCTTTTATAGAGCTGTGACTTGCCCTCCTACTTTCTGCTCCCTGGCCTATGACTCACCAAAGTCTGTCTCCTGGGATATAGTCCTGGCATTTCTACTGCAGGAATAACCACCCCCAGACAAGACCCATGTACACAGGCTATGGTGAAGAAAGAAAGTATCTACATTAATGAGGTAGTAATGACTCCAAACTCACTTCCCAAGCCCACCATCTCCTCTTGAACGCTCCCTCCTTAATTCTGCACCAGCCATAATCAATATGATAAATTAGGACACATTTCATCTGCTCTTGTTATCTCTTAATACCTAATGTGAGGCTCCCTACTTGCCCTTTCAATGGTGCCTTCTTACCTATTTTGTGTAAGTTCTCTCAGTCAAGATTCCTTTCTCTCTTAAAACACTTATCACTCTCACTTTCAAACAATCTTCATCCATCTCATATTGGGCTCTCTTAGGTGATAAGAACAAAAAAGTAAATGTGTGCAACAATCAGCTATGAACATAGGGTAAGAAGTTAATATTCTTCTCTCAAGTATCATACCTGGAATTTAACAGGAACCTTCAAGAACACAGGCAGCAATTCCTTTGACATCAGTTGTAGTAACATTTTTTCTAGATATGTCTCCTGAGGGAAGGGAAAAAACAACAAAAATAAACTATTAGGACTATCAAAACATTTATAAAAAAATATTTATCAAAATAAAAAGTTTTTGCACAGTGAAGGAAACCATCAAAAGAAAACAAAAATACAATCTACCAAATGGGAGAAGGTATATGAAAATGACATATCCAATAAGGGATTACTATCCAAAATATATAAATAGCTTATACAACTCAACAACAAAAAACAAATAATGCAATTTAAAAATGAGCATGGGGGCACCTGGGTGACTCAGATTGTCGGGGGTCTGTCTTTGGCTCAGGTCATGATCTCTGGGTTCTGGGACTGAGCCTCAACTCAGGCTCCCAGCTCAGTGGGGAATATGCTTCTCTGTTTCCCTCTACCTCTCTACCTGCTCATGCTCTCTGTCTCTCATTCTGTATTTGTCTTAAATGAAAAAATAAAATCTTTTAAAAATAATAAAAATAAAAATGGGCAGAGGAACTCAATAGATATTTTTCCAAAGAAGACATACAGATAGACAACTGACACATGCAAAGACACTTAACATCACTAATCATCAGAGAAATGTAAATTAAAACCACAATTAGATAACACCTTACATCTGTCAGAGTGGTTAAAATAAAAAAAGACAAAAAATCACAAGTGTTGATGAGGATGTAGATAAAAAGGAAACTTCATGTACTGCTGGTGGACATGAAAATTGGTGCAGCCACTGTGGAAAACATTATGAATGTTCCTCAGAAAATTAAAAATATAAATGCTGTATGATCCAATAACCCCACTACTATTTACCAAGAAAAAATGAAAACACTAAATCAAAGAGATATATGCACCCTTATGTTTATTTCAGCATTATTTACAATAACCAAGATATAGAAGCAACCCAAGAATCCACTGATAGATGAATAGATAAGAAGAAGCAGTATATATATACAATGGAATATTAGACAGCCATTAAAAAGAATGAGTTCTCGCCATGTGTGACAACATGGATGAACCTAGATGGTTTTATCCTAAGTGAAATAAATCAGATAGAGAAAGATGAATACCATATGAATAAACAAAAAGCAGAATCAGACATATAAATACAGAGAACTGATGGTTGCCAGAAGGTGGAGGATGGGGAAATGGGCAAAATGGGAGAAAGGGAGTTAGAGATACAGGCTTCTGATTATGGAATGAATAAGTCATAGGGGAAAAAAGGCACAGCAAAAAGAATATTGTCAGTGATACTATAATAGTGTTATATGGTGACAGTAGCTACGTTTGTGGTGAGCATAGCATAATATACGGAGCTTTTGAATCACTATGCCATACACCTGAAACTAATGTGACCTTGTGTGTCAACTATACTCAAAATGTTTTAAAAGGGGGTACCATCAATGTCTTTAGGGAAAAATGTGATTAGTTAAGCATTTTACTTAAAGCATCTATAGCTATGCTATCTGATATGGTAGCCACTGAGTGCTACCTGTGGCCATTTTAAATTAAATCAAAATAAAATTTAATTTTCAAGTGCTCAATAGCCACATGTTGTTAGTGACTAATGTACTGGGTGGTGCAGATATAGAACATTTCCATTATTGCAGAAATTTCTACTGGGCAGAATTGACTCTAATGGTAGGACTTTCAGGCATTGTGGTAAGCTGGTAATGCTAGCCAGAGAGATGTAGGGAACAAAGGGACCCTGAACCCTTTGCAAATAGCTTTTGCCCTTACATAATGTTCTTTTTGCTGCTGCCCAAAAAGACTCTCGGTCTTTGCCAAAAAGCCATTTTATGCCTCACCCAACCCATAAGGGTAGATGGAGAAAGTGACATACACCTATCTGGCCCTTGCTTTTAGAAACACTCATAGACACCTTCAACTCAGTTCCTACCTTAGGGACATGAAAACTTACGGAGCCATTAACTTTCCCCTGCCTTATAAGTTACTAAAACCATGAAAAATACTCCTTGGCAAAGCCTAAACTATAATCCCAATGATTCTGCTGGTATCTGAGATCCACCATGCTCACTGCAGTCACAGTTAGACTACTTAACAGTCAGCTCATCATCTTGGCATGAGACACTTTGCCTCTATCACAGACTTGGAGATAATCACTAGGTTCTATTTACTAAAGTGAGAAAGCAGCTACTGATATTTAAGGAAGATTTCCAACCCACAAAGGTTGAAATCGTTAGGGTATCCCAGTCAACCCTTGGTTAATTAACTGGAAAATTAAGCTCAGGGTAATACCTCATATTGGGTAATCAAGGTTTTACTCTAAGCAGAGTGCAGTGAAATAGTACACATCATCTCTTGTTTCACCATTTCTGTAACTGACTTAGTAACCTTTTATCAATCTCCAAATTAATATTATTTCCATTAGTGCTGATAAGAGAAAAAACTGTAATAATGATAACTGTTAATACTTACTAAGAGCTAACTATGTTCCAGACACAATTCTAAGTACTCAGCATATTTTAACTCCTTTAATCTTCGCAATAATCCAAATGAGACATGCACTAGTGTGGTCCCTATTTTACAGATGAGGGAAATGAATCACATGAAGAATAGGTAACCTGTCTAAGAATACATAGACAGAACATGAAAAGAATTGGATTTGAGCCTAGATAATCTAATGTCAGAGCCTATGCTCTAAGTCATTACACTATACTGCTTTGCAACTACAGATGACAATGAATGAGTCACAGAAGCTCCTTCAGGTTTGACCATAGCTCCTGTTTGCACAGTATGGGGCAAAGAATAAATTCTCATCAAATATTTGGTGAATTAATAATAGCTAAAAATCTATTAAGTACTTCCTATATCATTTAATCCTTAACGGAATGCTATTGATACTATTATAATACTGTTTATCACCTCAATTTTTACAGGTGAGGAAAATATGGTACAGAGAGACTAAATCACTTGCCTCAAATCATAGAGCTAGTGAATGTTGGAGAAAGAATCTGAACTCAAACGTAGATCCCACAAATGAATGAGTAAATAAGCTCTTGAGGAATGTATAGTCAGCCCTATCATCCTCTTAATTATTTGCTGGGTCAAGTGTGAGCTCTAGTAGCCTCAACATAAGTCTTAGCTCTTCAAGTTAACTGAGCTCCCTGAAGCAGAGATCGTGCCTGACTACTCTTTCCTCCAAGCTCTTAACCAAGCGCTGAGCAAGGAAACAACATTCAATATGCACTTGTTAACTAATTCAGTGCCCTGGTAAGGAGCCATTCCAGTCTACAACTTTCTCACCATATTCCTGTCTTCTCTTCTGGCTTTAAGCAGCACCTCTGGCACTGGATGGACAGCCTGAGAAGCTTTGCCACCTGGGAGGGAGTGGTGAAAATGGTTTACTCCAGAAAGGAGAATTATTTTATTACTGATATTGTTTAGAGTTTCCAAGTCACCATGATAATAAAGAGCAGACTGACTTGGCATTAGTTTCATTATTGTTTTTGAACTCTCTACAATATGTCCATGAGCACCTAGGCAAATCACTCCCACTGTTCTGTTCCCAACCACAGTATGCTGTGTGACTCCCTACCAGAAACAGTTTAGAGGAGCAGGACTATAATCATTCTAATCAAGCACTAGGCTTAGAGATCAAAGGCTAGGATTAGAGTCTCATTTCAGTCAATAACTGACTTTTGGTGTCACTGGACTGATTAGTATTCTAATCTGTAAAATGGAGGTTCCTTTGCCTACTCACATAGTTGGTCCAAAGAACAGAATAAAATGATGATACAGATATGCTACATAAAGTAAAGGGATAATTGTTACTTTTGTTCTCCATTAAACTAGTGATCACTGTTTTGCTGACTTACTTATTAGCCTTTTTTTTTTGCAATACATAGAATTACTTCGATTTTTTGAAGATTAAAAGCTTTTACTAAAGCAAAGCAAAACAAATCCCTGGTTAGAGCTGGTGCAGATTTATCTTAAGCTAAGAACCACAGAGCCCTTAATGGAGAATGTTACCAAATATTGGGGCAATGTCATAGCCACCTCTCCCCATTTTAGCTAAAAGAGACCCACCACCACAATAAAGAAGGCCTTTTGGCAAGAAAGCAGACTGACAAGGTAGAGGGTGAAGAAGGAAATTCTGTTGAGCCAGATGCCCCATGGCTTCTCTAAGTTAGTACTGCCCAGCACATAGCAGTCAGAACCAAATCAGTTTTTAAAATAATGCCAGAAATAGCAGGAGGTTCAGAGGAAGTGAAGAAGAGTGGTAGGGTATGGTTCTTCCAGAGATTCCTTCACTAGCGTATAGCATTGAGGTGCAAACACCAAAGTCATCTTCATGTACATTTTCCACAACAGTTGATAAGACTGCTCTGTTGAAATTAATTCCAAAGAAATAGGTCCAATGTACTGTCATATTAGAAAACATTCCCAAAGCTTACTGTCACTGACTAATGCAGAGATGCCTCAAAAGACCTTTGTTTTTTATACAAAGCAGTCAATCTATAGATGAAATTTCAATGAAATCTGACATCTTAAAGTTTAATGTGGTTCCACAAATGGGTGAGTGTTCGTCAAAGAGCTTTGTTTCTCCCTCACATACCATAGATTGTTTCCTCCGTGTAAGGCCCCAGGCAGAACTCCATGGCTATGTGCACTGCTATTGACAATTAACATAAATATTCAGGCCAAATGGACCTTTGAACTCACCAAGTCTGTCTTGTCAAACTATGGAAAAGAAAAATAAGGCCTAGAGAGATTAACTGATGAACCCAAAGTCAATAATAGAAGGGACTAGAAGCCAGCTCTTCTGATACTCAAACAAGCATGATTTTACTAAAACACATGGCCTCTTCCTTTTCTCTGAATTCTCTGGTAAGGCTACCATCCTGAGTGGTGAGACTGACAATTCTATACCCCCTCTTACTTCATCACATCTTTACATAGACCATTTTTAATTATATGTGTGATAGGTCATTTAAAACCATTTTTTCTTTCAGATCAAGTCCTCATTAGTAACAAAATCATTCCCAGTTTCTCCCACCAGTCAAAATTACAAATTCATATTAATACTCATTTCAGTCTCATCATTTAGAAGGAAAATATGCTGCCTATAAAAACGAAGTCAAAGATACTCAAATTGTTCATTTTTCATCCTTTGAATTATCTCTAACAGATACCATATCATTCATATTGCTGAGAATTGGAGATTTAGTGTATTTTAAAGACCATCTGTTATATATCAGAGGTGGTGCTGTGGTTCAATATCCTTTTTAGTTGTATACAGTTAATCTTTCTTTGAAGCTGTATTTGTAAGCAGTAAGATGGTTTTAGTTGTGGGTATTTTTAGTTATATAAAGTCCCCTATTTATATCACTTTATTCCTAACTGTTTCCTGGGACCCCAACCCTGCACTCTCTCTATGAAAGAAAGTTGATTTATATTTGACAATGAATGAAAACATAATTTCATTCATATAGACTGAGGATTGTGCCCAGTTGGAATGCATATCAGAATTTCTAGAGGGTTATTTACAAACCATAGATTCTCCTACACGAGTCTGATATATATCCTTAGTTGGTGAGTACTCCTTATGGGTGATAATCACTGTGTTCAGAGAATCTAGTTACTCACTAAAAGAGTATGGAGGCAGGAAAAAAAGGTTGATCACTACCAATATAATACTTTGCATTTTCTAAACTTTTTAAAAGATTTTTTATTTATTTGAGACACAGAGAGAGTAAGCATGAGCCAGGGTAGGGTAGAGGGAGAGGGACAAGCAGACTCCCTACTAAGGGAAGTCCAAGACAGGGCTCAATCCCAGTACCCTAAGATCATGACCTGAGCTGAAGTCAGATGCTTAACAGACTAAGCCACCCGGGAACCCCCTAAACCATTTTAAACGATAAAATGATTAACACTTACTGAACATTTACTATATGCCATATAAGGCTCTAAATGTTTTTACATGTATTTAATCCAATTAAATCCTAGATATACCCTATGAGATAGATATCGCAATCTTCTTCATTTTACCAATAAGAAAACTGAGCAGAGGGAAGTAAAATAATTTGCTTATGGTCACATAGCTAGTAACTGGCTGAGTCAGGATTAAGCAAAGGCAGGCTGAAATCAAGTCCTTTCTTACCTCATCTTCATCCCTGCAGTCCTAAACCCCTCTCTAGAGGTAACCAGAATCAACTGTTTGGTACATAGATTTCCCAACTCATTCTATGCATTTATATACATAGGCATGTATCCATAGAAAATAAGAATTTTTGTTTTATTCTTTCCTTTTTGTCTACATAAGTCAGTGTTCTGGTGTTCTTTCTCCAACTGCCTCTTGAATAAGGGGAAGTCAAGCAGTGTTTAAAAATGATTCAGAAACTTGTTTTCAATATCAGCTTTATCCCATGGAGTATGTTGAGACCCTTAAGAATTTGCAGTTTCATGATTTAAAGAAGAATTGGGTTAAACTTGGAGCTAGAAAACACATTTCTAGACCAATAGTTCTTCTCAAACACAGTTACACATTAGAATCACCTGAGGAGCTTTAAAAAAGGACTGATGCCCAAGAATGACCCTACACCAACTGAGTCAGAACCAGAAGAGACAGAGTCCAGCAACCATATTCCCTTTTTTGTCCAGCATCAGTATGTCTTAAAGGCTCCCCAGGTGACCCCGATTTGCAGCCAGAGCTGAAAACTGTTCATCTGGGGCACGGGGTGGCAAACTACAGCCCTTATAAGACCAAATCCAGCTGGCCGCCTGTTTTCCTACAACCTATAAACTAAGTATATTTTTCACCTTTTGAAATGGTTGCCAAAAAAATCAAAAAAAGAATAATATTCTTCTGTTCTGAATATATCTATTCTCTTACACCACACACAAAGGCAAACTCGAAATGGATGAAAGACCTCAATGTGAGGCAGGAATCCATCAAAATCTTGGAAGAGAACATAGGCAGTAACCTCTTTGACATCAGCCACAGCAACTTCTTACAAGACACGTCTCCAAAGGCAAAGGAGACAAAAGCGAAAATGAACTTCTGGGACTTCATCAAAATAAAAAGCTTCTGCACAGCAAAGGAAACAGTCAACAAAACAAAGAGGCAACCCACAGAATGGGAGAAGATATTTGCAAATGACACTACAGACAAAGGGCTGGTATCCAAGATCTATAAAGAACTACTCAAACTCA